>NW_019774291.1:30942-113702 GCF_001039355.2 Lingula anatina
ACAAGTTTACCATCATTTTTACATAATCAACTAACAATGTTGTAAAGATGCAGGAAATGTCAAACAAACACTTTTACGTATCTTATTAGTTCAATAATGAGACTGTTAACATGCCTAAGAGTTGAATCTGAGGAAATGTGAAAAAACAGCATAACTTCTAAAATAATGCCCCGATTATGCTGATTTTCGAACTCAACCTGCGTTTTAGCAGGATTGATCACTCCTATGAGTTTCATGACAATCAGCCAATCTGTTTTTCTTATATTGTGTTTACAGTGTTTCATATATGCTGAAAAGTGAAAAAACAGCATAACTTCTACAATAATGGCCTGATCATGCTGATTTTCAAACTTGACCTGCGTTTTATGAATATTTATCAGCTCTGTAAATATTAAGCCAAAAACTAAAACTGCCTTCCACTTATCGTGTTTACAATGAAAGTGCACGGCGACGGCATCGGCATCGGCATCGGCATCGGCATCGGCGACGACGGCGACGACAGACGCAGGTGATGGCAATATGTACAGACACATCTGTGTCTGTACATAAAAATGGCTTTCTTAGATATCATATTTGTGACTATGAATATAACTAGTAAAATGACTCCCAACATGATAGATTATTGATTGTGATATAACATAAAATTGTCTACAACTAACCACTCAATGTCTTTGAATAGCAGGTAAAAGAGTTATCACATTTTCACCTTTCCCTCAATTCTTCATACATATTACTTATGACATAATAAAGAAGATTTATTGTACAGAATAGTTCCAACCTCGAAAGAACAAAGAGATGGGGATTGTCAATTTTAAATAGCACTTTTTCTTTTCATGCTTACCAACATACAGACATCCATAGAAGGCAGCAATCAAGTCAACACCTGGAATATTTCAAATAATATAGTTATTTCCAACAAGCAATATACTTTGTATTTTCTGCACACTACTGATTTTCAAATTTAAAAACATATTTTTCAACAAAATATACCTTATGATTCAGGAAAAGTTAAAATCTTTACTATGTTAAAGCATGATGCTCATTAGGTTCCTTTGGATTGAATTGTCACAAATCAATTGTTTTAGGGTGCATTCCCAGAGATTTAGATTGATCCAGAGATTTAGATTTAGATCGACCTTACTCCCTGGGGGTTCACGCTAAATTGCAGTCAGCCGAGCACGCACCACAGTTAATTACCCCCTTACAGCTTTTAGTAGGCAGGACAGATGCTTAAGCCGGCTAAGCTGACAGTAATCTAGTGAGACTCCCCACAGGGGTAGATCGATCTAAAATCTATGGGAATGGGGTCTTAGATAGGACAACCTTGATGATTGATAATAAATTATTGAAAAATCCAGAAAAATTAAAAATTTGCTTTACACAGGTTAAATGCTTATTGTGTGCCTTCCACATCATCTATTTACCTGGTGAGAACACCAAGGCCACATGGTCTCCTGTATTGAGTTTTCCTCTCTCCACAAGTAGACAGCCGATCTTCTCAGCTTTCTTGTGCAGCTGCATGCATGTAGTGGTCAAATGAGGCTGACCCTGGTAAAATGGAATTATTTTCATAATTTTTGACTTAATTTAATAGATTCTTTTATTAAATTTTGGATAAAAAGTGCCATAAGAACCTATTAAAAAAGACTTATATTCTGATGATGCCAAATACAGACAGTTGTAAGAACTGAAATTATTTCATTCTCATCTTAACAAAAAAGTTTTTTTTACATGTGTCAATGGAGTGCATATATCCAAAAACCAATTTTCACCATAAAGTATAGACATGTTAATATTTGTTCAGTTTTCTTTCTGTCAGTATCTCGGCAACATGTGTGATCCTCACCTTTGCATTCATCACTGTGAACAGTTGGTGGTTAGGGGTGGCCTCTGCCCGCCAGCGTAATATTTCAGCCAGGAACTGATACTGAAATCAAGAACATTTTTGTTTAAAATTGGAATCTCCATTTAAGAGGCCACTTAAAAAAATTATTTAAAATATTAAATATTTAATGTAGAATAAATACCAAAATCAATGCAATGTTAAATATTTATAAGTCTTGATACATTTCATAGCTTTCTTTTTTTTTGTATTGTACTATGACAATGCCGATTCTATATTTCATCTAAGAATTGTAACTGTGAACACTACCATTCTCAACAATGAAAGTACTAAAACAAGTTTTAATTTCTGATGAATAAATTCCTGTCATTCATTCAATTTCAAAATCTAATACATTGTATGATATTTCTACCTTTTTTGCTGAGTCGCTGTCATCATCTAAGTAGCCAATATCTCTTCCCTGAGCCCAAGCCAGCCTGGCCCCCTGGACTATATTACCTACATACATAGCAGATGCACCTACATCTGGAACAGAAGAAAATGGCGTACCCATAACTTGACATATACACAACTGTTTAATAAAATGTAATCAGGGCTGCATTAAAATGTGCTGAAACAATGATTAGGCAAGAGTCAAGTTGTTGGAAATTCAAAATCTTACTTTTCTATTTATATATGACAATGTGATGAACTACGACAACTTTCCTCCACAAATTTTAAATGCCTCTCTTTCTTATTCTAAAAAAAAAAGGTCACATAAATAGTGCCCTGTGTTCTACTGACCCCCAGTGTGATGTTCTCTTGGTTTTGGCAGGTTGGTAACACAGGTATGTGGACACATCAGTACATTGGCTGGGTGGAGAGATCCCTCCAGGAAACGCTTCTTTGTCTCATGTATGTGAATACCTCCCAGAGGAGTCTGGAAATATACAAGACATCAAATATATGTCCCATAATGTTATTTTCATATTCTGGCTATTTGTTCTTAATGGTATAGAATTATAAAAAAGATGATAATTTTTACAAGCAGAATTTGGGAAGTTAATTCTACAAATAGGCACTTTTTATGAGATCTGTGAGGGTTTTTTTTCATGCCTGCTCAGAAGCTTGATCTTATCTTGAAGGAGACACAAACAGTGTTGCTTACTGCAATCTTCAGTGAGATTTAATTCCCATTTTGTATGAGTCACAGCACTACCTTTAAATGCTCAGAATTATCAGATCTGGTTATGTAATGTGAGAGAGACAGGTGTCACCTACCCTGGGTAGATAGTTAGGTGGGACCAGGGCCAGACAGTAGACCCCAGCCTGGTGTATACTGTCCACAGCTTGTAGCACACGGCTCATCCACTGGAAACTCTGCAAATGACCAAGAGAAAACACCAGACATCAATAAAATGGAAATCTAAATTACCAGGCTCAAAACTGGAGTAATTATAAAACCATACTCATTTTTAAGGCATGAATAGAACTTAAAAGACCCAAATATTAAATTCAAACATTTTTATTTCCAACACAGATAGCAGAATCACAACATTTAGACACCATAAATGGTCTTTGTTCAAGAGAACTTCCAGGATACAATAATGTACAGGTGGGGAAATTGTATCCTTGAGTTATGAAAATTTGTGAACAAAACACCAACTGTTACCTCTTCTTCCGAGCAGTCTGGCCTCTGTTCTGCTATCACCACAATGCGCTCGTCTTTTAGCACCGTCATTGAAAACACTGCAATCCTGGAACAGAGATGACGTGTGTGTAAAGTACAAGTTTCAGCTTGGCCCTAATGGTAGAAACTTTGTTTAAAAGTAAAACGTGTCATCAAGGCGAGTCATCAAAATCATATTATTCCTCATTTATAAAATGGGGAAACACAAAGCTGACAGAAAAATAACTCTTAGGAATCTAACATACATAAAAGTGCTCACATATCTGGTATATGTATGTTTGATATACTCATCAGTATTCATATATCTGTATATTTAGCCTATGGGAACATTCCTACCTCCCCCTGTAAATGAACTTCATAGGTTCCACTGCTAGAACTGTTGCAATGATGTCATCTGTGTTGTGTCGTCTGCCAGTAACTGTCATTAGCCCCTCTCTGCTACCACACACAAATATCAATCCACCCTGGAAACAGCAGTTATAATGCTCTCTCTTCAACCATCAACTTATTCATATTTTCACTCATATGATTTTTACATCCAGCAACAAATACATTTGAAACATTTTTCAAAATTCAGATTAGGAACTATAAAGTAAGGTATTAATTCCTTACCACTGGCACATGCCAGTATTAGCAGCAGTACAATAAGACCTGTAGTTTTTTCATACATTCTGTAGTTTACAAACTATGGAGACTTGTACTTACAGGACCCAGAAACCCAAGTAGCCCAGTTTTAACAAACATGTGGTTCTCTCTTACTGGTCTGCCATCTACAGTGAGGGGTTGAACCTGGAAAAAAATATCAATTTTTTTTAAAAAAATATTCTACATCATTGAAAAATTAAAAACATTTTCTTTTGACACATATGAAGGCCATGACAATGACAGCTCATCATTGTCTCAATAATAGTACCCTTCATACAAAAATCAAGTTTCTTAGGTATAAAACAAATAGGCATATAAAGTGATAATGAAGTTAGCTGACTATTAACTGCAATAAGGATCTAGTCAGATAATATAATAACTATAATGTATATCACACCTTGAAGTAAGTACTTGTAATGCCTTGCAGTCCCCAGTACCCGGAGCCCGAGTATGCTGCACTGACACACAGCTCCCCAACCTCATCTGTTTTGCATAGGTATGGGGGTCCATCAATGCGCACCACAACCATTGTAGCTGGCAAAATGAAAGTGAAACCATCAATGTTTGGGAGGAGAATGCTACAGAATTTAAAAATCCTAGGCAGGGTCATTTATAGATGCTACAATGGCTAATGTTTGCTGGATTCACATAAATAGAAAAACAATATTTTAAAAGGTTTATTCCAAATTTTGTTATTGTATCTAGCAATACAGTTCCAAATATTATTATAGTATTGTTTCTTACAAACATATTTTGCCCCAGTATCTAACAATACAAATCCCCAATTTTGTTAGAGTATCTAACAATACAAATCCCCAATTTTGTTAGAGTATCTAACAATACATACCACCTGGCATAACCTGACCACAGTCCTGTAAAGTGAGAGAGGTCAAGCTGTTCTCAGAGTCCACCCTCACAACACCATAACTTAACCCCTGCATGGACAACACTCCTCGTCCTGTGGCACTGGCACTGGTACGACCAGGTCTGAAACAGAAACAGGAAGTTTATTTCCATCAAAATATAGAGGACAAAAACCATCAAGGAACTTCATCATCCATATTATATAGACTAAGTTGCAAAATCAATTTCTTAAAACAGGTAAACTCAAGGTAAATTTCATGTCAATAATTCTCAAGTAGAGGCTACAATAAAATCATTCTCTGACTAAGGTGTCTTGGTAAACACTGATATAATAAGAGCTTATAGCTCCAAATTAAGCTGTGGTTTAAAGGGACTAGTATTGTAACTTCGGTTGAGATAAACTTTTAACTACAATGTCCACATATGTTAGAGAAAAAAATTGGGACATTTTTAAGCAAAATATGACAATCAATCCACTAAAAGCCTTTATTACATTTCTAAATTGATATGTAAAATACCTTCTAACAGAGACTGTCAGTGTTTCTGAAGAACTTGCACATGGGCATATTGCCTCTGGGCGGAGACCTTTGTTTTGGAAGACATTCAAGAAAGAATCACAGGATGTCAGCGACCCTAAAAAGATAACAGAAGGATAAGTAATTTAATTAAGTTCTTGTCCATGAGTCAAGAGTACCTTTAAATATTATTTCCTCATAGTTTCTGTTTTAAAATGGCCTTTTGAAAACCCTTATTTCAACAAATTATAATATAGGGGTTGAATGGAAAGCATTTCCTTCCGTTTATTTGTCTCCTGCAGCATACGACATCAAAAACAAATGGTTTCATATCAAAAAGGTTTGCTTGGCAGCAGTTTTGTCTCCAAACTTCTTCCTGTTGATCAAAGTTAGGTCACAGATCACGGCTATGTTACGTGCGTCTGCTAGAACTACTGATTACAGGGACATTTGACAGATTAGGCAGGGGCCACATCAAAGAAAGAAACAAACAAAAATGCTAAATCTCTCTTTTCTTCTTAAACAATATTTTAGGGCCCTTTAAGACTGCAATCTTATACTGTACTCTTATATTTAAAAAAACTTGTTTTCAACCAATAATAAAACACTTAAATAAATAAATAAATAAATATTATAAATAAATAAATAAATAAATAAATAAATAAATAAATAAATAAATAAATAGTATATGACATATCTTGATATCTTGAAAGCCACACAGATATGTTTTGTCATGAACCTAAACAGACATGATGGCGATGATATTATGACAACTGGTTGTCAGGCCAGTAATAAAGACACATCAAGATGCTACTCTATAACATGCTTTGGACTGGTTCCATCACGTCAGGCTTGGCACACTTTGCTCACTTCAGAGATGGTGTATTGCATAAAATATTAGCCATATCATTACTTGTTGAAGTTTGTAAATATCTATCCCACATAAGATCCAAAGGTGTTTTTAAAAAGTTGCAAACAGATCGAGATAGTTAATAAAGGCCATATCATATCATACCAGCTTGTCTTAATAAATACTTATCTAATGCACACTGTTGCCAAAGTTCTTCATCAAATTGGCTGGTTTATACATGGCAGTCACATTCAAATCGTAAAATATTCATGCATTTGAAACTAATTCTACCATGCATCAACGTGCTAGTCAAGTCTCACACAATTCAACTGTTAACACTCCTTAATAGCAAGAACACAAATTAAGACATATATTAAAGGTATTCAGGTAAATGCTTTGATGTTCTGTATCAGAACTACAGAATTCAGATTCAATCCATACAACAATATATGCTTTATAGCCTCATACAAAGAATCCAGCCTCATTCAGTAGATATCAATCTAGATGACAATAGATGCAGTTTATCTCACACCTTGAGGTGTACACGGCTCATCCGAGTACAAACTCATAATGTATTCTACATCACTCAGAAACTGACTTGCACCTACAGATACAAAAAAACAATGACAGGGTCCACGGTATTAGTGACAAAGATTGAACTACAACACAGAAATGAGCCATTTAACAGAACATTAATGAAAAGGTACAAAGTATCCTAACTAAAAGCTTGGCCATAAACACTAAATACATTATTTCTTCCCCAATTTACAGCTGCCACAGAGAATTTTTTTGTTTGTAAACAGGAAACTTCCCTGGAAAAGTGCCAGAAATTCGCTACCTGGTTGGTGTTCATTTCTAACCTAGCTAAAACCACAGGAAGGGGTATACACCACTTAAGTTCTTAGAAGCCATTAATGTTAACAGGTGCCCTAGGGTATGTGTCTACTTACATGGGTTAGCACCATCAGCCACCAACAGCATACGTAACGAGGACAGGTTGACATCTTTATGGTCCTTCTGAGCTAGCAGGCCCCAATGCATGTCCCGGGACTTCACCACTGCTATTGTTGCTATAATAATAAATATAAAAACATGGCAGGGATTTCTGCTAACTTTTGAAGTACAGTATAAATTCTGGACACACAGGTTTGATGGTGGCTTTCCAAATGTGTTCAAAAACTGCATCTTTAAAAGTAAGCATTAATTTTGGAACACTCATAAAAATGTTTCCAAAAATTATATTCTGTAGTGCAGCTATTGCACACAACAAAAACTTTTGTCTACCAATGGGAGCTTTTAGTAAACAGGTTTTTGAACAATCCTCATTTTCTCATGCAACACTGACCTTTAAATCTTGTGACCATCTTCATCCAGGAAGCAGGGTCAACTTTCATCAGAGAATATGGGACAAAGATTACATGCATGCCATTGAAGACACTCTGAAACAGAACACAGAACATGAAGTAATCCTATTTTAAAAGATGGACTTGGAAAAATATTTTTGCTTAAGAAAAGAAATTGTGCTGATACATATCAAGCATGTTGATATTATGAAAGAATATTGATATACTTACTGTTAAAATACCATGCCATAGTCCTACGTCTTTCTTGAAGTCTAATACACATACCATAACCTCCCCTGAAACAATAAAAACAAGTTTATGGTTCTATTTTTTCTTTCTTTTTGAATTCATTTTGAGATGCACTGTGAATGTAATTCATGTAAAGTTGGTATAGGCACAGTATTAGTTCTGAGAGAGTCAAGGGGGTAAATGTGACCATACATTACAACAGCTCTTTTTCTTTTTGTAGGTTTCACCTGTATTGAGGCCAAGTTATAACATCTGACCTGTCATATATTCAAGATGACTGTGGGTCTTTCTGACAAATACAACCAATTAAATTACAAAAAAGAAAAAAAGAAAGAAAGAAAGAAAGTGGACAACCATGACCACACAGTCACTCGTTTTATTCTGAGATCATTTCCACACCTAAGACTATTATCAACAATGACTGCAGTGTCACTAAACAAAGATTGTTGCAGAAAACATTATGAATCAATGTTTAATTTCCCAGAGGAGAGGTATTATTTGCTGGTCTGGAACAATACTGATTATGGTCAGGAAACAATTCATAGACTATTATTTATTCTCTTATTCACTTAGAGACTCATATTTAGGTGATTTCTGGTGGAATTAAGTCAATACAAAAAAGAGAAGTCTTTTGTTCATTACACCTTTCCTGTTTGCTACTTACCTTCTGTATAATTACAAGCTACAGTGAGGGTTCTACAGTGACATAACATATTGTTCCTAGTGACAGTAACCCCCATCACACTGCCATCTTTACCACCATGAGTATACTGGAAAAACAACAGAAAAATCCAATAGACTGCCATTATATGCAATATTTTTTGTTCATATTCTATTTCAAAAAGCTTTCACAACTGTTTACCAAGAACAAAACTTTTTTCTCTTTTTTTTTTATTTGTTCAAATTTTGCAAACAAAAGTTCTTTTTCTAGAACCATTTCATTATATAATGTCATTCATACTGCTGGAATCAACTGACATATAAGAAGAGACTGTATGTAAAGCATACCTCTATATATGCTGGGGCTTCATCAGACAGCCGGGGAGGAGGGAGCCAGTCTTTAGGAGGTCGACTTAGGTGCTCTGTTACAAACCAGTGAAGTTTAGGCCAGCCTAAAACATTTTAACAAGTGTGAAATACTTCCGAGTGAAAAATATTTATTTTATAAAACCCTGGCTTTATCCTTAGTTGTATTCCTAAAAGTAAAAGAAAAATCTAAGAATGAACTTTTTTCTTCAATTTCTGTTGACATCTTTGTATCTTATGACTTGACTTGTTTTTAAAGCCTTCAATAATACAACTAGCAAGTTTACCTCTGAACTGCATCACGTCCCCAGACTGTGTTTTTGGTAAGCCACGGAAACATGCTTCAGAAGTTAGCGCAACATTAACATTTAAAGACCCAAGCAAGAAACCAATGCCTTGAGCCCCAGCATCCTGGAAAAAAATAAAAAAAACATCAATGTTCAAAGATCCTTTACATGAACCAGGACCTTGACAATGGTAATTAAACACAGAAGAGAGGGACAAACTCACCAGTAACAGGGAAATTTAGAGACAGATTATAAAATAAAATGATAGGCAAGCTAAGTTGCACAGTGAGCAAATAAACTATGAAATTTAAGAAAAACTTTGTGCCCGACTGAAAGACTTTTCATAATTTTTAACTGTCGTCTTACACTTATAGGGACAAACTGAAGTTAAAATGTAAGGAAAAGCTTCCACCAGATGAGTGCAGTTATTGGTCTTAACTCCAACTATAAGAAGCACCACAATCCCCCTGTGCTGTCCCTCTTTGTTGGGACCCACATTCCACCCACCCACCCACCCTGTACTTACCCTCTTTGATGTGGGCACCTCTATAGGGACTGGGGCCACTCCAGCAGCTAGGCAGCCATAAAAAGCGCAGATAAAGGAACTGGGGTCATGGTTTGGATATACTAATGCAACCTGAAACATACCACAAAATCATTATAAATACATGCACTGTTTTTTCCATGCTGTGCATTCATTTTTCGGGGAATACTGATACTGTTGTGATTGTGACAAAACATAAAGGGAAACATCAAATGTAAGTAGAATCCACAAAAAAATATCATTTGCTTCATCTCACACCAAGTTTATGTCATCTCTCAATTCAAATCCCTTTTTTTTTTAGATCTAATGTATCGATATGGTTACTTACAAGTTTATTAATTCACATCAAACAATACAACATAAAAACATAAGAGTCACAATCCCACTTACTCTATCACCTGGCTTCACCCCTGGGTCCACCTTGCTACCTATCTTGTGTAACAAGTTGTAGGCTATTTTCTGAGTCCTACTCAATAATTTTCCTAAAGGTGAAAAAAATGAGTACAAAATAAGGTATCATAAATCTCCATCTATCTCAACTCCCTGCACCAAGTTTACATGACCCTAAACAACCGAGGGACTATTATCTTTTAAGGCAGGTGCAGCCAAGGCTATTTATGAGACACTGGAATGCCAAATCAACCTAAAACACATAAATGACCTGGTATATGCTCACTTTTGATTTATTACAGCTGCCATGTTGCACTGCGGGTAAGAAAAGGGTAAACATAAAGATCTGATATCTTTTTGAGATATGTGGATTCAAAATAGTTCAGCATTAACAATAGTTGAACTGAGAGTGGTTCTTCGTTTCAGCTTACCGTATGTGAGGGTGGACGTGGGCCTCCCATTCTGGTCTAGTGTGGTAACAGCTGCAGCTTTATAGGAGGCAGATCCATACCTCTGGACTGCAGCTTCTAGGTTTCTGGGCAACCCAGATGGAATCTGGAGATAGAATAGCAAAGTAAGGATAGCAATCTGAAACCACAAATTTAGAGACGTAATCTGGGATTCTTTGTGTAATCTGGGATTCTATAAGCAAACCACAGGGAACCTTGAAAGTATTATTGATAAAGTTAATATTTAAATGTCACTTTAAATTAACAGCATTCCACTCACGATTAACTGCTCCCCAATGGCAGGAGAGATGGTGCTGCCCTCTGGCTTGGGGGCATTTGGATCTGATGGTGGGACTATGACACAAGGGAAAAGGAAAAATTAATGATCCTCTTATACATATTGACCCTTATACATGTAACAGGTTTACTAAAATTTATTTATAATGAAGAAATTCTTGATTTTTTAAAAATTTCGTTTTAAAAATCATTTTAACAATATAAAGTGTGGTGTCCATAGTGAAGAAAATCAAAATTTAAGTGACCTAATCTTACCTTGGAGTTCATCTTCGTCGTCTACAAAATATTCTTTTAATGGCTTTCTCTTGGGCCTCTGAAATTGATGTTCAAAATGTGTTCATATATAAATAGTTCTTTAATTATTTTATGTACTAACTGCAAAGTCCTCTGACAAAAATTCAATATGATACTGAGTTGACTGAGAATTGAACATTGTAGACCTAATCACTTCAATTCATGTGAAGAGATCTCTGATAATTTATCAGGGTCCATGGCTTACCTTTAACGTATTGAGCAACTGTTGAATCTTAGCAGAAACTTTGCCGTGACTCTTACCTAGAGAAAAAAAATACCAAACACATTTAGCACTGTCTGTTGCTATTCAAGGCAATGATAAGTGTCTTTTGCACTAAATACTTTTTTCATAACACCTTTCTCTCCTTGCTTTCATTTTCAGCACATTAATATATGTTCCCTCATCAAATAATAATAAGAACTCTTCTCAACCAATTTATTCTCATGAACATGATCAATAAAACTATATTAACAGCCACTGCTCACTCATATCTATCCAAGAATAAGTTCTTCAAGAGTAGTTCAATTTGACAGATGAGGCCTATTAAAAGTTCATGGCTGTCAGACAGTTGACATACGCTTATACTTATGGGATTTGCCCATCCAATTAAAAACTATCCAGCCCTTAGATATTGTAGAAACAAAATGTACCAGCCGCTAAACAAATGCCCGTTTAGTACCTTTTTGAAATTTTCCAATTAGGTTTACTGATCATGAGCTATCTCACAGGTTATTCACCTGTTTACATTATTATTTTCATTATCAAGATCTGCTGCTATGGTAATATCAGCTTATTCACTCCAGTAATCTGCTAGACTCTTCTCTAGGTAATTCTCTCATCTTGAACCATGCATTATCATTACAATAATGTCTAAAATCAATCACAGCTCAAGCCCACGCAAAAACCACCCCAACAGTTATTTCAGTCTAGGTACTCACTTTCATCAGACATCCCTGTGACAGCACCAGAATGTGACACACGCACGGAGGACACGTGTGCATGACTTTGAGCATTGTATCGTTGCTGCACGCGGTCTGCACGGGTCAGAGTACTGGTGTTGCTGGTAATATCCGGGGGCTGCTGGAAATTTTGGCCTGGAATATATTTCAGTTAACGTTATCAGTACACAATTTCTTGTTTCTCAGCACATAGCCAAACCAAGCTTATAATACCACATGTATATATGAATGATGAGGATACTACAAATTTACTCAGACAGCCAGAAATATGTGCAGCTAACTGTGACAATCTACCAAAATAATGTGTTGCTGAAATCCACTTAATCATAGAAAAGAACATAACAGCAATGAGCACTGCTCTTTTACATTTAATATTGATAACCAAGAAATAATCACAGGTCAACACAACAACCACTGAAGATCAACACAAAAGCATTGCATATAAATATAATATATATATATATATATATATTAGTAAAGGGGGACAACTGATACATTACCTGGGGTGGATTCCCTCATAACATCAGCTAAGCCCCCCTTGGATCCTGGAATATTCAGTATGGCATAGGCACTACCTCTCCTGGGCTCTATCCGTACTCCCTGTGGACGTAAATGCTGGGAAGAGGAGGAGGAAGAGGGCGTCTGGTCACCACTTCCACGCCTAGAGCGGTCATCATCAAATACACTGTCATCATCTGATGAAGAGTCTGGAAGAAAGATTCAGATATTATTACTACATATATTTACATACACACACATTTTTCAATTGCAATGCACCTGCACATATGGATCACTGCTTATTTTATCCTTGGGAATTTTCCTGTAATTCAAATACAGACATCAAACATTGTAAGCAAATAATAATTTCATCGTTTCTATGCTGCCCCTTCCTCCCATACTTCTATTTGATATTTGTTAATACATAACTAATGCAAAAATGGACGTGAAATGGTTTAAATCTAAAAAAAATATATTGAATCAACTGAAAGATGAAATTCAGATTCCAGCATGTATCCATAAGAGTGCTATTTACACTTGACCTTTTATGTATTTTAAATTATATCCTATTCATTTCACACTTTCATATCATAACCCTACACCTGTCTTAGGCGAGTGAATAAAAGAGAACAGGTGTGAGAGTCTATGTAATCACGAATTTCAAAATAAAATGAAAACTAAGGAAAAACAGAATATATCTATAACCATATATCACTTATTTATCAACAAGGTACCTATCAATAAACACAATAACCTTTCCTCTGCTATACCCCTCTTTTTTACCTTTCTTAATATCCAGAATTTTAATGGGTGAAAGCCCTTGCATTCCCTGGTCTGTCATATTCTTCTCTACACTGTTAACATTAAGTCACCCTCAAAATCAATATCACACCACAGAGCAACCCAAAGAGAAAAAACACTCTCTAGATGCTGTAGGAAAGCAAACAGAAATCCAATTTCAAGTCATTTCCATAGAAGAAGTATATGCTTTGTCAGAGATAATGTGTATTATTTCAATGGTTTTATGTCCTTCACGTCTTCATATTATCTCTTTTCTATCTAGAATAATTTGTATTTAAGCTTCTCAATGGCGAATAATTTGAGACTGGACATGATCAATTCTTAGTATTTTTCAAATCATAGCTATCAAAAAGGCTGATTATTTATGTTCATGACACTGGCATTTGCGTGCCGTCAATTTCAATTTTGAAATGAGCCCTCTTCACACAAAGGTTCTATGTACCCAGTGGCAAGCAAACTGATACACACAATGAAATAAAAGGACATAATGCACTAAAATGAACAAAATGTATAATGTCATGTTTATCAGGAGAGAGTAAAGTAATCACACAGTAGATACATTAATAGTTGATAACCCACACTGCATACTTACAAAGCCAACGATTTCGCAAGAGAGTGTCTGAAAGTGTGGAAGAATTCCTTCCTGTCAATAATAAAGAGAATTGTCATTGTTATCTCTTTTTCATTTTGATGAAAAATTATCTTTACTGGTATGTTTACCACAAATATATATTGTGTCCTAACAATAAAAATTTAAGCTATACAGGGACAAAATTTAGGCTTACAGCTATGACCACTTTCCTATCAAGCTCAAAATAAATTAGGAAAAATTTTAGGGGAACAAATGTCTTCTTTGTAGATCAAAAGAGTTTCCCACATCATCCTGTTATATAATCTGCAGAATTGCTAGTTGTCGATTTTAATCTCATCAATTCATAATAAATGTTGTTTCAGGAAAGAGTAATTATGTCTTTTGAGAAAATAGGTTAACTATTCTACAAGATCCCCCTTCCTATCCCTTCCTTTTATCTTACCTTGTGTCATTACAGAGACACACCTTCAACACCTGGCCAAGATTATTAAATAGAAATATGATCTTTAAACTTCACTTAACATTATAACGCTAATCACTTCCTATACCAATAAAGACATGTTGGTCTACTTGGGCACCAGCTCCTTAGCCCACATGGCCTAATATCCTGGCCTAAGTGTGTAATCCTATCCCACTTAAGCATGCCACCCAAACAGGTGCAAGAACATTTCTGCTGTTACAGTGTTCAGGTAGAACTTCAACAAGCAGGAGAAACCCCAAATACACATTAACTATTAGGGGTTCCTGTCTAGCCTCCAGTGCCTTCATAATATAATTAAAGAAGTAGGCCAGAGTTATAAAACTCGTTGTTTACCATGACATTTATCCTTCATAGAAGGATTGTTGTGTCTAGGTGAAGTTATTCTAATGTTTACCTTTAGACTGTTTGTTTAGTAGTTATTACCAATCATGCAGACAGCATTGCAGTCAAACTGGTTTCCCTTAAGGAAAGATATGTCATTGCAGACATGCAGATATATTAAGATATAACAGTCTGAGTTAAAGTCTTGCATGTGAAGGTGTGTCACTCAGACCCTGTTTCACTGATTAACTGTACAGCATGCCTTATGCTATATTCACCCTGGAAATCAGATATAGCACCTGGTCGCAATCACATATACTTACATTCATAGAGAATGAGTGACCGCAAAGAGGAATCCATGACTGTTGCAATGTTCCGAGCAGATATATACAATAAATGTCAGGAACTCTCCCACAAGACCACGCAAGTTCATCTTAAAGTCAGTTTCCTCATTTTCCCAGACAAGTTGAACCAGTGATGCCATACACTACATATGCGGTATGCTGGTAAGATTTGCAGGCATATTAAAAATGACCTTCAGTCTTCCCAGCATCAATTTTCAGCCTAGCTGGAAGCAAGGCACCAAAAAGTAACAGTTTCCTCTGAGCAATGGCTTATATCAGCTTACACCAGCTCACATATATCTTTATCCCAAATTGACACCCTTTACAATGGAACTTGAAAACAAAACACAGACGTCTGTGCATGCGTGAGCGACTAACGAAATCCATCCATCCTCCCCTGCAGATTGTTTAGCTCCTTCTCCTTGCTGCTAATTAATAAGATGACAAGGATGCACATGTTAACATCAGTTAGGGGCATTGACAGCTCACTGGAAGATTTGTGAAGAAGAAGGGATCCTGCCGTCAGTGCCAGAGAGGGAGGAATTCACAGAAAACACCTACCTACTGGTTTCTTTTGAGATGTGGTGGTAAAAAAAACGAGATAATATGTTGATTACTGACTAAGGTTAAAAATATAGAAAGGCACAAGAAGGAGGGTTTCTCACAGTGTTCTGGAAAATTTTTACCTGGCAATCAAAACTACAATTTTTCCTCTTTCTTTAAACATGACAAAAATCTTAATAACCCATCAGTGAGAGGTTTTTAAGCCTACTGAAGTAGGTACGTGTAGTGCTCATCTGATAAACAAGAATAACATTCTGGTTTCTCTGATTCAAGTATGAAGAAAAATATGCGTAACATTCTACAAATCCAAAGTTTAGTCTAATAATAAAAAGTGAATTAGAGGTTACTCTGGGCTAACAGATCTCTATCTCTCAAAACAACGAGCTTTGGCTGAATAAATCCCTGTGGAAATAAATCACATAACACCCCACAGCTCATCCCAACAATCACAACAAAAATTAAATGAAATGTCAACTTCCAATATTTTGCTACAAAGAGGTCCCGATCTTCAACCTTCAGAGCTTCAACTTCCAGAGTAAAATCACTGAAAAGAATTATGTATCAAAAACATAGCCCAACCATACCAACAACAGTGTCAGTGTTACCGTCCATTTTTGACATTCTCTCCTATTATCCCTGGTGCAGGTATAGTTACAACTAATATAGACAGAGTTCATATGTGTTACAGATATAAGTGACCTAGCCCCATAAATTTAAGTCAGCCCCTCCTATGATAAAAACAGAAACCACAAAATCTTTTTTTTTTTTTTTTTTTGTTTGTTTAGAAATGTTTTTACAAAAGACCTCAAATTGAATAGATATCTAAGTTAAAATAGTTTTAGGTGTGGGATCCTCTGTTACTGATGATATACTGCTTTTTCCATAAGTTTGACTAAATCAGATATTTCTCCAACTCACTTTACAAGTCCTGTGAAAATGAACTGGCTCATAAAAAAAGACAAAAAAATAATAATAAAATAAAAATTAACTTTTACTAACACTAATCAAAATGTCTCAAAAGAGAAAACAATTTTTGAAAATAGCATTATTCTGAGACCATGTTTATGAGGAAAAAAATTCAAAAAAACAAGCCTACAAAAAAGGACCTAAAAACCAGAATTAGGGACCTCCTGAGAACAGCAACCATGTATTTGCCTGAGGGTCTTCACCAACCTACCGACTTTGGTTTATATTGGGAACACAGCACAGCACACAGCAATTATGCCCCACACAATATAATGAAACACATAAATACATTTTCATTGGGCTTAATGAACTCATTTGGCAACAACATTCATGCCAAGGAATCCGAGGAAAGAGATTAACCTAATAACCTGCAACAAATTACAAATATTTATAAACCTGGATAACATAAACTGTGGTCTTAGTGCTAAAACTGTATCAAGCAAACATCTCCATTAACATCAGACAAAAGAAAAAAAAACATTCAAAATACTAGAGACAACTTGAAATTCAAACTGTTGCCATCAATCCATAATTATATCCCCACAGCCTTTTTTTCTACAACTGGATTTCCCTTCCAGCATGAAGTCTCTCATCCGAATAACAAAGATAAGAGGGCAACCAACCTAGTATGCATCACTACAGTGCATTTATCAAAATGCTATTTTGTCTGTGCTACATATATTTTAACAATGATTCTATATCGACTGGCTAGTGAATATCATAACTACAGGTTTTTAAGCATTCTTGTAACAATATTCAGTTTAAACTAACTTTTCAACTCAGAGATATAATTTTTATCAAAATTTGGCTCAGGATCTCCTTAAAAAGCACAAGACTCAGCCATCCTTAATCATGACAATGCAATTCCATGCTGTCATGTGTGTCTATGACTAACCCATCTTCAAACCTTGTGTCCTTGGCAAGCTGCCACTACTTACACTTCCCTGTGCTCATAATGCAAATAACACTTTTTTTTTCAGTCACATTCATATCCAGGCTATCTTAAACCAGATATCCCCTAACTAACATCACTTATGCTCATATTATATAATAAATATGATTGAAATTAATAATTTTAATTTTTAATGATAATTTTAATGATAGGGTATCTATTGGACCACATCAAGTCAACGTTAATAAGTCTCAAATGGAATGACTGTCCAAGCAGGTTGTCTGGGTATGATTACATTATTATAGGTAGCCAATCTAATCCTTCTGTCCCAACCACAGCCACCATAACCCCAAAGGTCTTATGTCTAGTTATGATTAGGTCACTACAGGTAGCCAATCTAATCCTGTTGTCCCACCACATACTACTCTCTTCCTAATCCAGCCAAATCTTGAATGATTTTATGCCAAGTTGTAAGACTTTAGACTATCTTTTATGATTCTCATAGAAGCAAATCACAAACTGTTAGATTGACTTCTTTTGGCAAGCTTATCATAATTATATGGTCTGCTGAAATTTCTGTTGTTCCCTGAAAGGCTGCTTCGAATTGACTGAAAACAAATGTAGTTAAGATGTGAACATAGCCCAGCTCATCCATTTAATTTGTAGAAGTCTATCCAGATATATGCAGTCCATCTTCATACATTTGGACAATCACATTACCCTGGCTGGCAGATAAAACTAAGAAATAATTCCCCAGTGACATTCTTTACCTGTTCCCCTTCGCTGTTCTCTTCTGTTCGGACTGTATGCTGACACTCTCTTGGAAGGCAGAGGCATAACAGGTACTCGGGGTCCATGGAGAGCCAGAGCCTGCATTACTGCTTCTGTGCGGATTTCTATAAAAAAGAGAATGCAAAAATTAAACAATGGGATGAAATCCCATAAAAACAACAGACTTCAACCATGTACTGTAATACCAGTATTTCGGCATATTAGTGAATATTTTCCACTCCTTGCATTTGGATCACACACCAAGTGCACATGTCTATTCCTAGAACTGATAAAAGTGTAAAATCAAATCCTACATCTTTGATATTTGGATGCAGATCAATGAGTTGCTTGAGATCACCACAATCACTAGGAAAAAACATCATAAAACAGAATATTTCATCCTTCATCATTGCATTTCTGAATGCCAAATGTGACATAAATTCCCTGAAGGGAATGTATAATAGGGTGGATGTGTATTAGTTGTACCCTTAAAATTGGAAATCAATTTTCTCGGTGAAATCTCCATGTCTCTGTCCATGACGTAAGGAGAAGACTTAACACCTAAAGCATGCTTACATGCAGCTGCCTAGGGAGGATGCAGTGTTCTATGCACCTGATCACAGGAACTTACTTATGTCAGCGCAAAAGCATGCATTAAAACTGACCTCTCCCTGCCCTAATGTTCAATTTGAGATTCATCTAATGACATTTTTTTTACTTTAATTCATTCAATGTTAAACACTTATGGATTTGCTTAACATCTGCTGTTCAGTCGTTACCTATATATTCATATTACAGAGGAAAAGGGACAAAAAATATTTATACAGCATATTGTGTAGAGTTCACACTGTCTAGACTCTACACAGTTGTATATTAAATTCAAGAATGCATGCTTGACTTCATAATTTCATAGCCAACCACTAAGCCTCCCTTACAATGGTAATTCCATGTTGATTTTTTATTGTGACATTTACAAAACTTAAGTACTAAAGGAGATCGATTCACATGCACTAGTGCATAAAACATTTATATTTTACCCTAATGAAAGCAGCATGAAATTCTTTTGTTCTGGTAAGATATTATTAGGTCACTTAGATGCCAACCACTGCAGTAAAATGGGGGGGGGTGTTGAGGTCATTCTATTTGATATAATTCACACATGTCTGCGATAGGCTATAACTGGTACTATATACTATTGAGCACGCAATAACAATATAACTTCTACCCTGCAAGTGTGACATTGCAAGTTCTTATACATATGGATCAAAAGCCATTTCACCAACATATATACAGGCAAGTGCTCTCATCAATACAATGTATCCTATGTTAACTATACAAGTGCTCTCATCAATACAATGTATTCTATGTTCACTATTAAGAAAGTTGAAAGCCTTTGGCTAAACAGTGTTGGAAAACAGAATCTTGTGTTAACATTGAAAACACTGCATGCACCACAAAACTACAAGACACTTTCGAATGAACTGTCTACCCACAATCAATATTTTCACAAGTCCGACACAAAACCTCTCATTTTCTACTGAAATTGTGCAGTTAAATGCCCATGCACTGTGCACAACAAACCAAAAAATGTATGATGTTGTTTAAGTTATAGATATGAGAAACATGATGCCTTTCCCTCTGAAGTGCCATGAAATCATGCATCTGGCCTTGTCTTAACCCCTGGAAACTATTGCTGGAAATTGTTTTTCAGATTTGACCTTGTACATATATATGTATCTGCTGATATCTATGAACCCAGACTTCCTAAACATTATCAGAAGAGAGAAAGGAATGCCCATGCTCTCCATAGGATATTACTGACCATACAGGTAACTAAGGTAGTTTGATGAAGGATAAATATTCTATTACACGTTCAGACTTTTGAATTATACTCTGTACCTCTTGTAAATTGAAAGACTTTATTTGGTCAAATTACAATTTCAATCATCTATACTGCTTATTAATGGCAGCAAGTTAACGTACTTGAGCCTGTTCAGTCAAGAAAGAAACTAGAATGATATGCACGAATTTCAAGAAATGTCACCAATTTTCCGTTTTTACTTTTTCTCCTTCTCTTAAAAAAGAAACTAAAGCAGGAACAAGTAAAAAAGAACAACACTTGTTTATATAAAAAATAACAATTCACTAAGAGACTTTAGACTTTGAATTAGACTAACTTACAGCAGCAGATGGCAAGATTACATAGAGGTTTCACTAGCTCTAAGACATATAAAACCCCTGATAAATCAATCTGGTCATCTGCTGACTTTGGTTAGTTGTATAACTTTAGTTGTCTAAAGCTGCCCACATGTGATTCTGTCCTGTTATTCCAGTGTCCCCATACTCACCTGACTGGTACCTGTTATCCTCCCGCGTGGCTCGTCTGGATGCCTTGCGCTGGGCTGCTGTGGCCGGGCTGGGGTTCTGTGGACCCGATACAGCTGTAAACAAAAATGGGCATAGCTTAATTGGCGTCTTTTTTCACAGCAAATGATTGATTGATCTGAGCAGTGTAGTTGGTGCTATATGGGTTTACAATACATGCATGTACTCAATATTACAATAACACTGGTAAAATTCAGTCTTGCTAAAATACAAACTAATGCTAAGTTCTACTGGTAAAAATCAGGCTTGCTATAGGAGTTTAAAAAAGTAAATCAATCTATCAGGTTGAGGGAAACTTTCAGTCAGTATAATGCACACATATCTGGCCATATGTCACACATGCTTCCTGTTTGTACAGACAGCTGAAGTAGAAACCTATCCCCCTCCTATTAACCATACTCCATATACCACAATATCATACAATGACCAATCCGGAGAAAAATTGTGAATAGCGACAGATGTGCAACTACTTCAATTCTATTCATTCCTGATAAATTCTTATCATGGGGAAATATGGTCAAAATTAAATCTCAATCAAATATGGTTTTTGCCCTGAGCAACTTAATTGAAATATTAAATGTGGATAAGTAGGGTCTTGTATGACCTAACAGAGGGTACCTTTATTAGTTCTTCATAAATTTTTTTCTAAGTGAATGTCTACATCAGATTAGCATTCATGACGCTAACTTTTAATTGATAAAGTGCGATATAAAACAATGTTCTTTATACAGAAAAAAGCCTGCTTCTTCCAATAAATTTTTTTGATGAAAATGATTGCAATACAGTGAAACGTAAAGCAATCAAATGTGTGTATGGCATGCAAGTCAATCTGTAATTAAGAACCAAATCATGTCTATGACATCTAGATTGTAATATTTTAAGGTAATGGGACATTTACCAAAATGAGGCACTTGTAACAATGAAAAAACATGATAATTAATGAACAACATGTCTATTTGGCCCATTCTACCTTTTGTTACAGCCCCGCTGGCCATATATGGTTGAAGTAGGCGAGCCCGTTTCTTCTCAAACCCCTTTTGTGTGATGTCTCCTGAAATAGAAAGAAAATCAATAGTGAAAAGAAAGTTCAAACTGTAAGCTGTTGAATAATGGAGAGATGCTGTTGTATATAAGCTAGGATTTATGAGGGTAAAAAGGACAACTTGTTCAAATATGACATAAATTTCTATTTCATAACATAACATCAGTCTAATTTGTAGATACATTCAGTATGTATACAGTAGAAACACTGTTACCTTAATGTATACAGAATTTTTTCCTCAACTGATTAAAACATATCATTTTACATAATTTAAATCCATACCATCACTTGTACGACAGACATCATACCAGTCATCAATAATATTATAATTATTATAATTATAATTAAATCTTCTCATTGATGATTTTAAATAATATTAATAATGAGTTATTTAAAGCCACCCTCCACAGTCATTTCAGAGCTGTATGCAATGCAAAGGTTTAAACTTTAAATTCCAAAACATACCATCTAAAATTACCAATTATACACATTCTTAATCATGTATCATTTCAAGTATACCAGGAAATGCTCAATGCAGGCAAAATGAAACCATCCTTCTCTCACAATCAGGAGGTATTCTGTAAACAACAGTGTGCCACCATTTTGACTGAGTTAAAGCACCACCCTCATCAGCATACTTCACACCATCACCAACAGCTTTATTTCTATCAACACCTATCTACCATTAACATTCTCACTGTTCAAGAACACTGTGGCTGAACCTCAATTTGGCCAAAAATGTCAGGTGAAGTGACACAGGTCTGTTTTTCTCCAATTTTACTGATCACCATTATCACTGCTATTTGCAATGGATGGCTAACAAGACTAACAGCAGACCATGACATAGAAAAGTCCATGTGAGAAGACACAAGACAAAGGAATAGACAGAAAGTCTGATCAAAATCTCCTAAGAGTAAAATGTTAATGACCACCTGCCATACTGCTAAACTGCTTATCTCAAGAACAACAGTAACATAGACATGGTTGAAATGCATGGGTGTTTGGACCACAGAAACCAAGTGGGTCTCATTGCCAAACCTAAACATTAGGCCAGAGAACTGCCTGAGGATCAACTTTTTTTTTAAAGAGAAGCTATACTTGGAATCTTTATTTTGACTGTTTTATCTCTAGGTTAAGGTCAAAATGTATTTTGATCCAGATTTTGGTGAAAGCAGTCTGGTTTTATGTGGGGCACATTCATCTATATCTGAGTTTTGAAAAATAATATTTTACCAGACAAATAAATGGCAATGTGATACAAAGTAATCTACAAGTAAATCCACACTTTCTGTATCTTATATTTTTCATGCTACTTATCATTACATCTATCAAATTAAGCAATATATAACTAACAATATTGAAAAGGGTTCCATAACTACTCTAGTCACTCAAACAGAAGCAAAAAAACCATAATATTATTTGGACTTCATATTTAATAAACATGGTTGCAACGGTTACATATCTTTAATCAAAGACATTCATGAAAACATAGGTGGCTGAGCAACATAAATCAGACATGAGACAGTCTTTTGATAAAATCTGGGTAAATATTCACTTAAGTTTCAGACATCAACACAAACATAAAGGATGCATTTTCCATTCCATCATTTTCTTTACCTTCATCTATCCTAAAATAAAACACAACAACTCACTTTTCTTTTACTTTGCAGGCTGACAAGGCCAAAAAGTAAGTTATGCTACAGTCTGGAATCTCTCAGTCTGTCCCCACCAAAACAAATAAGACTTGCCCTACATATTGTCCTGAATGGCACTTTATCCACGAGACAAACTGTAACATTACAGTCTACATCTCATCATACGGTGAAAGAACTGCAGGATATTGTATTCAATGGAAAATAAACCATTAAACATATAAAGCATACATCATTACACTTAATGTGACATTCAAGCTAACCATCCCCGTAATGATCCACAATGAAGGATGGACATTGTTTCCTGCTAATAGAATATTTATCAAAGGAGTTCCATCTTCCATATAAGAGACAGGTTTAACGACAGGATACACTCTATACTCCTCAGTTCTTTAATGACATGTTGTAACATAGACTCTTCGGGTGACACCTTGTTAGAACAGATCCTTCTCCCAGCAAATTATGTACCTGCGACCAGCAAAAACTCAAAAATATATCATCCACTCATCATAATGATAACCTTTCAATTCAATCATCAAGCCAAACACCTCCATTTAAAACAAGTCAAACATTTGCTATAAATATTAAGAGGCACAGAAAGTCTGTAGCTTCAGGGCATGATCCCATTATATTAGAAATGTAGATCTTCATCTTTGGTATCCTCCTTCCTAAGTAACAGACAGAGGGTCTCTCATATGATGTTGAGTAACAGTGGTGTCTAGCATGGGTCTTCTAGCTTTGATGTGTGTGTGTAACAGACTGTAACCTGCTGTGTAATGGGTTACAGAGGTTCTTGGGTGCTACAGGTCTGGGACAGGTGATGTCCTCAACAAAAACTAACACAAAATGTCAAAATTATGAGACATTAACCATTTCTACATGTATTTCAATTTGAACTTTGTGAATAAATATTTCAAGTACAATTTGCATGTTCTATATAGATTCACAAAACTGTGAGATAGGGTAAGTAGACTTTAAAGAAAATCAAATAAAATAACCTAATATAAACTAAATCCTATATTTTCAAAACTATCCTAAACAACATGACCATGTATCTCATCAAAGCTAACACTGGTGTTTAAAGCAGACAGTCTTGTTCTAAATGCACATCCTCTATAGTATCATGTAGGCCATCTTGGCAGTGAAGCGAGACAATCCCTAAAATACTTAAGATGAGTCTGACTTATATAACTAGTGGACTCATATACTACTTGGTTCTGAGATTATATAAGTATGGGACAGAAATTTACCTTTATAAGACAGTGAACTAACTTACACACTAGATACAGAAGATAAAAATCCTTATTAGTCAAGTCAATCCAAACTGTTGCTCTTCACAAAATGTTGTGCTCTCATGCCCTTGCCTCAAATACCAGCTAGCTTCCTGTTAGTGATTTTCTTTAATGACTCACTAGCTTTGCACATTTAATGGTTGCTCTTACTCATTTACCTGTTTGAAGCTTCAAACATATGCTTTAAGTATATAAAACATCCTGACATTTGAAGAGCAATAAATTTTACCACTAAATTCGATAAAATGTGTTGATTTTCATACTAATTCTTTCACATTCTGCATATATATGCACACAATATATTTTAAAAGAAAGACTGGCTGTTTTACACAAGGTGGACATGAGGATTGCCCAGGCACCAAAGCCATGCTAATGAAATCTCTCTGTCAACTGTAGTCCAGCACTTGTAAGTGTTAAAAAGAAAATAAGCAATTTAGGGAAAAAATGACAGAAGAAAATTGCTTTGCTTTTTCAACTCTTCAAATCAATGGTCATGAGATACATAGCTAAGCTGCTATATAAATATAGTTCATGTTTGGGCACATTTTATGGCAAACTGACAGATCTGGCAATCTGAACCATCTAATCCCACGAAAGACAAATATCTGTGTTCCCTTGAAAATGATGAAGAGAAACACTCAGATATGGGTAAAAGAGACTTTTTATCAATTGAATCACTTTTTTGTGTGGTTATATTATCTAAACTCCAGGACAAACTAAATCCTAAGAGAGAAAATGATTTTACTTGATTTTAACAGAAATGGAGCAATGATTGTGCCATATACCAGATGCAGACAAGTCGACAGTTTTCATATCACGCCACAGACAGGGTATGCAGACATGTCAAGTCAGCCCCACCACGTGGCTTCAACTATTTCATGCAGCATTATCATCTGAAACAATAGCAGTGGGATCACATTTCTTCAGGACACTACTGTTCTGCTCTCAAAAAAGGGAACGCAACCACATTTTTATGCAAAAAAAAAGGATGAATTCAACTTTCTAAGTAAGCAGTGTTTGCCTCTTAGGAAAATTAGTTGCTGGACCATAAGTCCAGCCATCTTGAAAAGTAGCTGGACTGAATGTCTGCTGGGTGGGAAAACTTCTCAGCCCGTTCTGAAAGTTGTCAGCCCCGGGCAGACGGTCCAGCCTTAATTTCTAACACTGTAAGTAAGACATGACCTT
Organism: Lingula anatina; assembly: GCF_001039355.2. The sequence goes on from NW_019774291.1 coordinate 56,954, forward strand.
TTAAGAGTCTTAACATCACAATCCTGACCTCTATGATGATAAAGTAAAAATTTTTTTCAATTTTTTTTTTAAGAATTAAATATCTAAAACAAGAGATGTCTGTTAGCACCTGCAATGCTGTCAAACAGAGTCCATTCTGTAATTAGACACTTGCATGTCATTATCAAAATCTGACAGCATACATATACTCCACATGTTCTTAATAAGAACAATTACCTACAGAGTCCTTCTGGATCCTTGTTAGCATGCAAGTAACATGTTGCACATTATTAATAGCGTCTATTAGTCTCATCCACCTTATGCAGACTAACAAGATATGCAAGAGTACTTAAGGAGTAAAATTTACCAAGGCTAATGATGCATCTCCACAGATGCAAATGCCCTATTGGTAGACATCAAGAGCCCATTGTTGACATGTACAAATATGGGAGGGAATTGCTATTATACAATCAGTTGTATAATGAACAAATTTTTTTAGTAACAGGGACATCTAGGAGTGTTTAAAGTTTTCTAGTCCATGCAGGCATTATGTCATCTATATATATTCACTTTGAATGTGTGCATATGTATGTGTGAACATAAAAGAACATAAAAGAAAAGTGTTTGACAAGTTTGATAGGTAAGGTATGGTATCAGGAAAAGGGAGGTATACGAGGAGATTAAGAATAAGAAGATTTACATGTTTGATCATGTGCATGGAGCTTATAATATGCATAAAGGTAAACGCAAAATTCCAATCAATTTCTCCCTAACCATGTAGCACTATCAAACAAGAACAAAAAGTTAGACACTAATTATTGAAGACCCCTAAAAGGAAAGATGAATAATAGACAAATGCAAAAAAATTGTCCCTTTATCCATTTTGAGTTTTTTATAAACTGCTCAGTGCTGTGCTCAGTATATATCAGTCTTTTGCAGGGATTTCACAACTTGTATTTCAACAAACTGCCTTCTGTTGTGACAACATAATAAGAAGTGGTATATTAAGGTGCTTTTAAATTGAATATTTTTACTTCTTACAGTATCAATGAGGGCTTATGTTCACAAGCAATAACAAAATTCAATCAAGGCCAAACCTTTTTCAAAGTGTCATTAGCAAATGCATTATGACCAGACAACTACTAGTTCTATATCACCCACTAAAATGACTGGACACCAAAGTAACTATTGCCAACAAGGGTAATGCCTTCATGTATTCTGCACAAATGAGGAAAACCTTGGCAATTAAAACAGAAAATGTGTTGGATATGAGGATTAAGAACTATCTTGAAAAAATGTTTCAACTAATCCCCATGACAGAACTAACAAATGAATAACTTATCTTTGGTCTCTTAAAAGAAGCCAAATCCATACACTCAAATCAAAAACTTGCACATGGTTAAATTTGCAAGACTCAGAGAGAGAGAGTTTCTGTATTCTTTCCCCTGCAATAACATGAACAATGTCGGTACAGTTTACATCACGAAACAAGATGGCACAAAATTTTTTTCCAACTGAGTCAACATGAGAGGACACAATTATTGCAGACAAGTAAATATTGCATGCTCGTCTATTTGTATAATGACAAGACTATTTATAAACAAGCTGAATCAAGTAGCAAAAGTTATTATGATAATAATTCCTGAGACTGGTTTTATCAACTACCTTCTGAAAGTTCGAGGTCCAGCTCGGCAAGTCTTGCTCGGACATCTAGGGGAAGTTTAGAGATATCGATGTTTAACTCAGCCATTGTATCCTCTTGTGTTTTCCTAACACAGATTTTTCTTTGCCGTGGTCTATGCCAATGTTTTTAAACCGATCTTCCTGCTGTCGCCATTTTGTGACTTATACCACACCTAAGTCTCGCGTAATCAGACGAGTGCGCGAGAGTTGTTCGAGGTTATGGCGACTGGGAGTTAGCTTCATCATCCACTTATTTAGTGAATAACATTCGAAGTAAATAAAAAATGACGTTCATACCCAAAATGATAAACTGTCTAGTTGACGAAGAAGATGAAGACATTTACTTTGAGGTAGGTCGATAACCAAAAATTATCTGCTTATGCTTGAGGATTTTCATTCATTCTTGAGAAACTAGCGCCATTTTCTGACGTGACAGTGGTGAAATCGAAGGAATCTGTCAGTAGGTGAAACACGTGGCAGCAATCGGGATGTTTCTTACTTGTCGGCTGTAAAATTTGTAATCAGATCCTCGACTAATAAAGTGTAGAACGATGGTTTATAATATCGCAGAGTCTGTTGATAATTTTTGCTAGGGAATAATTTCGCCACGCGTTTCCCCATTTTACTTATCATTAGACTTGTTGCATGTGATTTCTTATCAAAAATAGCAGGGCAACAGTATTAACAAAATTATTGACCACAGTACCTCATTTGATTTTCACGTTCAAACTTGGTATGTATTGATTATAACCAGTTAAAAGCTTGGTGAAAAAAGTAGAACAAATTTCAAAACATTTGGTAACTAAGCGAACACATTTGTGGGAATTCAGTTTCAAGTGCGTCAGATGGTTTTTGAGTAAGATTTTGTAATTCATGCACATATTTATCTAATATATTTGGACTTAACATTGTTTCTACAATTAATAGAGTACATACCCTGTAGTGAATGTGTGTCCAAGTCAATCTCATAGCACACGGCTTCGTTTACAGTGGAAGTCTCATGGACTTGTTGATGCTTCACATAATGGTACCAACTCTCATTCATTATCTGTGAGTTCCACTGTCTGCTGGACTGTTGTTGAAATTCCATCCTTGAACAAGCATAATAAGACATGGTGACTGCTACAGATGTTGTGGCACTGATGTCTTGTAGTTTGGTTTGCGGGATCCTTTAGATGTGCTTCTCACCTTGCAGAATTCACAGTTTTTTCGCATTTATCTTAGATTAAAAAACAACCAATCCCTATCGTGTTATATTGTGGCATTGAATTGTTATATAAATTCATGCATACTTTTGAGTGTAGAGCCATTGGATGTACATATCCAGTTGTAGTGCCTGGCTCATTACACAAAGCACAAACAATAGAAGCTGCAGTTGGTAGATATTCTCTAGATCGTTGCCCAGGTTTTTGGTCAGTTCCTGCCCTTGTTAATTCTCTAGACCAACTGGCAAAAAGCCGTCTTTCTCCCTTTATTCATTCAGGCCTGAACTATGAGGCGAGATGTGATTAGGATGTAGATATAATCCCATACCCGGCGACTGTCAGAGGTGAAGGCATCCACAGTTTGCCCTTAGGCTAACTTTTTATAACTGACACATTCATGTATCACCTAGCAGGCAGGCACAGGCTGGTTAGGTGAGGGTCCATAAACCGGGTGCTCTCAGACATAACCCATGAAAGGAAAGTACAAACAAAATGCCATATGACTGGGTACTGGAGAGAAAGTATTACTTTAAACACACCATGTGGCCAGCTCTTCCCGGTCTAAGATCAAAAGCATCGAAATATCAGAGGTAGGAATATGGCATCTTTACAAGAAGAAGGGTTGGACCTTTGAAGTAGAGATAAGGATTTATGTTCTTGATGCATTAGCTAGATTTGATAAGGCTTCATTACTGTGCCTGCAGGTAGTTTTGTATATGGTTATTTTAATTTGAGCTGACTTTAACAAGTTTTTTGTTGCACACATTTAAAAAGTGATGTACAGTGATATACAGTGTTCATTTAGTATAGATTAACCTAATGGGTTCAGTTTATATAACATCTAAGCATTTACAGACTGGCATGGCAGACTGCCAGACTCGGGGACATGACATTTTTTGGCAATGTGATCTTCCAACTTGCTCCCACCCAAAACAACATTAATGCCAAAAGCTCTAGACTTGAAATCCAGTTTCATACTCGTGGGATGAGATGCGGCTCAAGTATCTTTGAGATTTTTATTATGAATTATGTTGAGTCATAACTGAATTCCCATCAGAGATAATTTCCCAACAAATGTCGCCCTGAGTGATCAATCAGGCATTGTCAAAAAATTGGAAATGGATTCATAACCAAAATGTTTTGAAGATTGGCATTTATGATTTTAAAAGTCTAAAAATTAAATTGTGACTCTTATGTTTTTTGTTTTTTTGTTTTTTTTTTATGAAGCTTTGAAACATTGTTTTGTTTCATTTTTCCGAATTAGAATTTGTTCAACATTTATCACAAAATTAACATTGCTAAAGTGATCTTGGAGTGTCTTTGGTGTTTTTATTTCTCACCAACACTTGTTTATTTTCAGGAGAATGAAGAACATGAAAAACTCACAGAAAGATTGAGAAAAACTCTTTATTTTGGAAAACTCCCTGGTACTGACAGACCTTCACTGCCTTTAACAGGTAAAGCAGCAACTAACGAAATCATATCTTTATATATTTAAGGTTGTACGATTGGGTGTGGTTTATTTTACTTTGGTACTTGATTAAAGAAGAGAATACAGAAGACTATTTCACTTTCCATTGAATGTATTATGTGACAAGTTATTTGTGAGACAAAATTATTTCTTTGAGATATTTATTAATGCATGGAATGCTTTGGTATTCAGAAATTGCAGTCAATTTCTTCCAAGATGCTGCTCCACGAGGACTTGGCCGGATTGATATGGAGAGTGCAGCTGCTGTTTCAAGGTGAGTTTCAGAAAATAGCTTTTTTCCCTTTGTATTTTTGTTATGATGCCTAGATTGTATGGTGGTGAGACAAATGTTTTGGAATTTCCACATATTCAGCGCTTCATTATAAACATTATATTATATATTATATATTTTAAAAATTGATGCAAAAAATGTTAAGTCAAGAAAATGGTTGGTAGAAATTATTTTCTTTGTGCAGATACCCATCTTATATGTCATAATGGATTTGATCATACTTACATTGGTTTACATTAGATACATAAACATTGTATGCACTAAAGCAAATAATTTTATGCTGCTTTGATATTTTAGGCATGCCTGTATGTCTCCCAGTGGCATGATGACAGGAATGTTATATGTTGAACGTCTCAAGCACAAGAACCCCCAGTATCTGCAGAAAATTTCTTCCTCCGACCTGTTTCTGATATCTGTGGTAAGACATTTTCAACCTCTTTTAAGTTCAGCTCTAAACATGGTTAACTTGATTTTTAAGGTTCTTTTAAGAGAATAATGTTACATGAGTTTGTGTGTGTGCAGGCATGCACCTCTGAATTTAATCTGGATACTAAGATGCCCAATCTACAACGCCATAGGCCTGTGCCATATAACATTTAAAAATATCAATATTTCAGTTGATGGCCTCCAAATTCATGTATGATGAAGGAGTGGATGATGAAGTTCTTAATGATGAATGGGCAGCTTCTGCCAACCTGGAACTGGAGGATCTTAATGAACTGGAAAGAGATTTCCTAGCAGCATTGGTAAGGTTTGAAATCAAATTGATAAAGTATAGGGTATTGCAAACCTGACCTGAGTATTGAAATAAAATTGTTTGGTCTGACATTTCGATCCAGTGAACAATGTTGGAACAATTTGTGCAATTTCCTATATACATGACACATTGCCTTAATGGTTTTTTCAAAACATTGTTTTGCTCACATTTTACAGTATATATACCAGTATTGCTTTGAAGGCTTTGCAGATATTTCTTTAGTATGTGCTTTGTTTTAGGACTGGCATTTGTTTGTGAAACCAGAGGAGTTTCAAGCAGTAGTGGCTTCATTAGAACAGAGGTATGTCTCACTCTATGCTAAATGAACATAAATTCATTGTGGCCACAGTGACATTGTGTTTAAATCCCATGATTAGTTTACTAAATTAGAGGACAAATTCCATAGAAGTGTTTGGAAAAAGAGTTTCAAGTCATTCAAGACCACCTTTAAGATGAAGACAGAGGTGATGTTGAATACATTTCTTTTCAGAAGTTTTATATTCCTTGTATCTTTCAGAATTGCCTTAAGCCAGGGTATAGATCGTGGCTGGTTTTCTTACACAGATCTTCTGGTACTTCTTGAAAACAAGAAATGGATGCAGAACATCAAGCAAGTTATTAATGAAGTGTCTAAGGTATGAGGATGATGATCAGTAATTTATTTAAAAATCCCCATTTGCCTTTATGAAGAGAGCTTGTGGCAAACAGGAGATCCTCTGTCTTTTGAAAGATTTATGCGCATTTATGTTAAGCTGAGCAGTTAACCAAACTAAAAGTTCTATTTGCATGGAGCTGTAAGATAAATGGGTGAGAGAGCTTGCTTCATGTAACTGACTTTCATAAAAAGTTGGTAGCCTATTAAAACTGTCCACATTGTTTTGCAGGTCATTGCAGTGTGCTCAATCGCTTATGTTCTGAGTGTTGCAACCGTGGCTGCTTCCACTGTCTTGGTGCTGCATTTGAGGACTACAACACCACCAATGAAACCAGCATTGCCCCAAAACCACACTGCCTTCCAGACACCAGCATCTCAGCTTTCTGGTCCCAGTCACAGTTTTCAACCAGAGGTTCCTCAAGTGAAGTTCACACACGTGTCCACCTTGGTTGAAATACTGATCAGATTCTTTGGTGCAGCCTACAGTCAGTTGCACTCTCAGAGAGCACAGTCTTTGATAAATGATTCTAAAATCCCAGGTGGAGCTAATTTTGGTGTTTGGGTTAGGGAACAAGTGACCGGTGACAACACGGAACATGGACTTTTGAAAAATGGTAACTGCAAGTGTAGGTGTCAGTCCCACAAACAATGGAAGAAACATTATGTTGGAAGATCACAAGGATCTGACTGCTATCAGAGTCAGTTAATTGAAGCACTACCGTCCTCTCCAAGTTTGTTGACTTCTTCATCAGAAATGTGCTGTTGTGGCTCATTGGCCTTTCTTGCAATACCGAAGACAGATGCTATTTTTGGACACACAACAAGTACACAACCAGTTTTAGTGTTTGGTTGAGAACAATCATGCTCAATTAAATTTAGGTTTCCTAATGGATGCTGGAAGAAACTGCAACCTAAAGTGTTTGGTTTTTAAACTTTATTTTTTAAAATCAGTGACTACTGTGTCAACCAGTTAAAGATCAAAAAAGTAATTATTTTTAAATTGTAGATCAAAAGCTGTACTTTTTTAGATGAAGTTTGGATTTTCATACAAGCCATGATCATTCTAAATTTGCTGGTCAAATAAATGTTGAATTTCAGCATTTTTGCAGCTATTCTTGTTTTCATTTACTTTAAAAGGTGGGTGTGTGCATCTTGAGAACTGATACCTCTTGACCCCTTTCAATGTGTTACTGAGTGGCTTTGTTTGGTTATGAGGCAGGTTGCTTTCGAAAATCGGCACAATCAATTTACATTTACGATAATTACTCTCCTTTTTTTTTTTTTTTTTGTGAAGTTTCCATTTTTCACACAGCATTTTCAGTGGCTTTTAAATCCCATGGAACTGAATCACTTGCTAGCTTTTCAATGTCCATGTTACCTATTGTACATAATGTAAGCGGGTAAGTGATTATCCCATTTTAAAGCAATATGTAACAATGGATCAACATTTGCCAAAACATTATTCTGTGCACTTTTCTGTGTGCTCTCTGAACATTTGACAGCTTTGCTATTTAGTTAAAGAAGAATTGAGTGTTTATTCCCATAAATTTACTTTGCTTTGGGGCAAAAAAAAGCTCCTGTGGGGTTTGTTGTCTAAATCCAAAGTCTTCGCCCAGTATGGATCTTGCAAACATATGAAAGTGGTATTTTTGTTTTTTTCAATTCTTCAAGAATATCTTAAAGAAATTCAGTCCTAAAGCTTAGACATTTCTAAATTAAAAAAAAGAAAAAAATTTAAAAAAGTAACTCCGTGCAAGATTCATTTTGAAAGTTGCATCTTCAAAAGTTCAAAACTTCATTTTTGGGGCCTGCTGAAGGGCCCTGAAAAATTTTGGTATTTCAGTGGGCAAACGGTGCCATTTGGTACGGTTTAGAACTATGAATTAGCTGGTAAAAATTCTAATTTTCAAGAGGCAACCATTGGTGTGATTTTTTTCAGAAATCGAAAGGGAAAGTCAGGATCCCTGACTGCCCCCCACCCCACCCCACCCCCAAATCTGCCATTGTCATAGTAATTGTAGCAACAGTGTATGCTTGTATAAGATGCTGTTTTCAACTGAGGAGCTGTGGACAAAGCTCTTGGTGCACAATCTCAAAATTTATGTCAATGTCAAATGTCTAAAAACATAACTGAATAAATAAACATTTATACTCATTTTCCCTTGATAAAAACTGTACCTTCTACAATTTTATTATCCCCGTTATTGTAATTCTTTGTGTAAATAATACTACATGTGTTTATAGAGTAAGCTTCTTTATAATTTATGTCCTTTTCATTTGTTTAAAGTTTGGACACCACACTAGTGCCACCTATTGAGTTGGCCACTAATTTTGCTGCTTCTTTTGCACATCCCCAGTGAGTTGTGATACCACCACCTCCATGACCGTAGTTGTAAACAATCTGAAATCAGGAAAAAAAATTATACTAATTGATTTGAAGAACTCTGTTATTATCTTGTGATGGATAGGAGTTCTTATTACCTTAATTTAAAATGCTAATTTTCCATGGCATTATGTGCTTGATTTCTTGATCACTCCAAAAATCTTGAACTTACTAAGAAAGCAAACCACTTTCTTTAAACAGTATCAAAGTAGGACACTGTACTGTACCTTCAGCAGTTTTCCATCAAAAACCTTTTCTTCTTTCTCCAGCCGAATACCAGCCGACCTAGAAGGTCTCAGTCCAGCCCACTGTCCTTTGATTTCAGCATGCTGGGGGGAAAACTCATTATTTGATTAAACAAAGCAATAATTGACAATGCTAACTGTTAAGTAAGTAAATGTTTAACTGGCATCCCTTGGTGTGTAACTTATCTTGGCATTTTCTGAACATTCTTGAAATTTTTTCATTAAATAGTGATCTCACCTTCAAACTGGGGTTTAATTCACAACAGCTCTTAAAGATGAATTTGCCATCCTGTAAATCTACGTCTGTATTCCAGTCTCCAGTCTGATGTGTTCCACCAAGTTTTACTTCATTTAGTCTGAAATCAGTACTTCATTATTTCCCCTTGAATTTGTTCTTTTATCTTTTTTCAACAAAAGATTCCAGTATTATCCATGTTAAAATTTGACTTCAAAGCAATGTTTTAAGGAGGAATTTAGTAAAGTAACTCACCCTGGAAATATATAAATGTTGTTCCCAATACCATAAAAATTTTTTATCCATGGTGCACTAACCTATTGGAATGAAGACAAATTTTAGCAAAGATATTGTGAACACTTTCTGTGACCTTCCTGACAAGTTTTGACAGCTATGATAATAACTTGATTTTTTCAATGTGGAAAATTGTAAATTTTACAGATACTGTTTTAAGTCATAAATTAGAAAATACAATAATACACTTGCCATGTAATACTCAAAATTCAAAGCTGTTTTTTAAACTGTTTATCGCTCTTGCAAATTCAATTTCTCGTGGCCACAGGTACAGTGTAATGAGAAAGTGATCAAAAACAGAAATATACAAACTTGCTTACCCTGGAAGCATATAATTGAAAGAAGTTTTAGTACAATGCACTACAAAATGCTTTAACCAGGGTGCATGGGCCTAAAACATAAAAACAGCACTTCAATGCTGGAAATTAAGTGTACTGGGGATAGTACAATGTACATGTATTAGGTTGGTGGTAATGCTTCTTTAAATGTGGAAATACCCTGAATGTATTTTTGAGTGCTTATTAAAGGCTAATTTTGTAACTGACTGACAATGCCTCAAGCACTTTCATTATACCTGATATAAAGAGAAATGAAGAGATATTTGAAGCCAGTAATGCACACACACCTTAATCAACTGTCCTCTAACAGGTACAACATCTGCATCTCCCACTAGCTCTCTTGCACCAAGACCAGTACAGATGACAGCCACATCAAAATCATATGCAAGCTACAACAAAATAACTTTCCGCAATACATAATAATTTTCATGATGATATAAATGTTTGTTTTCTCGTAATTGTTTGTGCACTTTATTGCAATAAAAGAGATAACTGTTCACTGATTACTGTTTAAAAATCAATATGAAGAATAAGAATAAAAATAATCGGGAGATAGAATCAAAGTCAATTTAATACCTCTTCCAAGGTTTTGATTTTCTTCTTCAATACTTTACCATTCCTGCTTTCAAACCTGAAATTTACCAGATCGCTACAGAGTTAAGGAAAGTGCCAAGAAAGGAGGAACAAAGGTAGTCACAGAGAAATTGGCCGAATATTTTTTATTTTTTTTAGGAAAACCCAACGCTTTGCACCTTGCACATTGGCTCTGATGTAAAAGATTAAAAACCTTCTCTAAAACTATGTTCAGTATGAAAAGCCATTTCATAATAATTTTGAACAGTAATTTCACAGCTGGCTTTAATGTCATGATATCATCACAGCATGGTAATTACATTTTACCTTTTCAAAAGCCATCTTAAGTACATACTTGTTTCAACCTTGATAGTGGTGTAAAACCAACCATGTCTGGAACATATGACATGCATGAAGATTATCAAAAAAAAAATCAGTCATTAACAAAGATCAAATAAACAACCAGGTAACTGATAAATAGGAAAGCCACAACAATTCATTAAATATAATTATAGAATTATCAAAGAGACTGTGCATATTTATCTGTCAAAATGCATTTTCCTTGAGTAAGACAATCACAAATTATTTCTCAACCTGTCCCTACACTTGGATTTCATGCTTCATTCCATTTTTAATTTAATACCTTAGTGCAACTTATATTATAACTAACCATTTATTTATTTATTCATTTTTTTAAAGAAAAAAATTCAATTTTTATTTGTAAAAATTTACTTTGCTTTGGGGTAGAAAGAAAGCTCCTGTGGGCTTAGATGCCTAAATCCAAACACAGTCTTTGACCAATATGGATCCTGCAAACAAATGCAAGTGATATTTCAATTGTCAAATATCTGAACTAACACTCAGAGCTGCATTATAAATGTACCAGTATTGGTAATAAATATATTCTTGGTACCAGTTATAATGCAATTTGAAATAGTTTAAATCCAAATCTTCTTCACCTCTTACATCTATATTTTCCACAAAAAGTTATGCTCTTTTAAATGCACATCCTTAAAAAATAAACCATAGACATTATAGTATTCCTAGATTGAAAAAAAAAGCAACGCATCTGGTTGTACCATTCATGAAGGGCAATTAACATTGCCATATTAACCTACATGCAGTTACTGTAAATACATGTAAATACATGTACATGCTATGTACAGATCCACAACTTAACTCAAACTTTCAAAGCCAATTTTACAAAAAAGTCCAACTGCAAATTAATTGCCCCATAGCATATGTTAGTGTTTTGTGTTACCTTAACCCAGCCTTAAAAATCTGAGAAATTTTATATGAAGATTAAAAACTTTTTACTAAAAATGAAAAATGTCATGCCTCTCTATAATCATCCATCCAAAAGAATCCAGACAACAAGCCAACTCCAATCTCCCCAGCGCTCTCACCTCTGAGTAAATCTAACAAATGGTAAAAGGTGCTATCTGACCATTGCCTAAAATTGGAAACTACATGTATTTATTCTACAAAAAATAAAACATAATTGACTAATTTGATCTACCAAAATTATATAAGGTGAATGACTGATCTCAAATGTAACTTAATTTATTGGTGGAAATATTTTGTACACAAATGTGCAATGTTGTAAGAGAATAAAGCTTATCATGACATGATACTGTATAAGAAAAAATACAAATCTGTTTTTAACAAGTCTCAACTTTGAAAGTAATTCAACAACAAATCCATGACTTAAGTTCATGTAAATCACACTAAATGAAAATAAAAAAAAAAGGAAAAAAAAACCTTTGCAAGTGGAGTGGTGTGTTTCCCAAAACATGTGGTTCCCAAAACCCTCCAGATCCATCACTAGTAGTCTCTGGGGAAAACTTCTCAGATATCAGTGTAACTCCAACACTGGATGGAACACTTTCTGCAATGCATAGTGCCGTAGACAGTCCAACCACGCCCCCTCCGATGACAGCTACATTGATTTTCTTTTCCATCCTATAGCTGTACATCGCACCACATAAAATATATTTATTATAATTTATTGAGCATTAAAATGTGTACAGTTACATTTTACAAGCTCTCTAAACTACAGTTTTACATAAATTGTGCACATAAGCTTAAATAAGTATAACTACTTTAGATCATTCAAATACCAAAATACATACAGTACTGAATATAAGCTAACTACTTCATAAGTGATATATGAATATAATATAAAATATAAGTGAATAGTAAAATGTAAGGAGTGTCCACGCTCAACTGTCACCTTGATTGGTTAATCAATCCGGAAAACTGACCTTAAAACCTCGGGAAACGTCTTTAGAACACCATTCCTGTGTGGGAATGTCTACAATTTACAAAAATATCGAAATTGAATCAATTAAATTTACATGCACACGCCTCCTTGCAGTTGAGGCTTCACTAGAGCAAAGTACACATGGGTAATGCAGACAATTACGGAAAGAGAAAACCTCATCCACAGTGTATAAGGTAGGCTACCAAAATATTTTTACAAAGGAATGAATTTAAGTTAAACTTGTGTGATTGTACCTTGTCTATGTACCTTTGACAAGGAGATCGGTGTGTCGGTCCAAGTCTTCCGATAATGTTTTCCGAAGCGAGGCAATACGGCGGAGGTCATGTTTGGGAGCATTTTGCATTTATATTCATTGTTCCCTGCTATCAAGACATTCATTTTTGTTAAATTTCAAAGTCAAAGAAACGGTTAGTATTTTTTCATTAAAATAAAACTACATTTTTATAGAGTTTGATATGATATATAATAACGAAACAATACTGCACTATTGCACACAACTCCGTGTAAAGGGAGCACGTTTGTCACTGGTAATACTTTCGGCACTTTGATCAGCAAGATGAGTTTCAGGTACATAGTGACAATTATCAAACACAGCGATCAGAAAGATTCAGTTTGGTCTCGCTTATAGAACAGGGCATGATGCTTTGTTTGTTCAGCGTCCTAGTTGACTTTAAGTGCTACACGTGCACTTAATTTTTCAGTTTGACTTGGTTATATAAGTCTTTGAACTTGAGTTGAACTTGCGTTGAAGAATGTAAGTTCGTTTTTTATCCTGAAAAAGTTATTCAGTGAACATGAAACTGCCATAATGCTGAAGTGAATTTATGTGACTTGAGTGCCATATGTAGCCAATGTTCCATACAGAACATGATCTAGTGTTAGTTTTTTAGTCAAATACAGGTACTTTTAAAGTTTTATTGCGTTTGAATTTGGATTTTGCAGTTTATAGTATTAAAATTATTATATATGTACGGAATTCATGTGTAAGCATTCCTGTTGATGATTTTTGATACGTACCCTTTGTTAACACATGAAACATTAAACCCCAAAAAGTGTAAAATGACGACCAGATTGCACATCCACCTTGCCTCCAAATTTTCGAACTTACATGCTCACGGTACCTTTACTACTGGTAAGGCCTCGTAGCACTACATGTTTTAACCTTGTGGCCCTTAAATACCTCTGAATATCCATGTCCTGAAAATCCTTATGTGTCCTCCGTCGTGTATATACATCTAAATTTAATTCAAAACGCTTTCTTGTCAGTCACTACGTGAAGGACAGTAAAGTCTCAGTCTTTTTATTCTAGCCGTGTATCTCTGCTAGCACTTCAGCTCACCATGTTGTGACTCGCGTGGAAGGTGAGGCCAGTTTCCAAAAGAAAAATTGAAGGAAGATCTCAATATGGTGTGCCAGCGTGGTAGCAGAGATACCCAGTGCGTAACTGAAATAAAAAGACCAAGACAGTTCATCCTATTGCTTCCTAAACCATTGCAGTGAAGAAGTTGAAACTTTGGAAATTGGTAAACCTATCATCAGGGATGCTCATGGGCACTTAAAAATTTTAGTGTAATTTTGGAGGTTGGGCTGCCTGGGGGAGAGGGGGGGTGATTTGAAACTTTCTGAATTGATAGACCTATCATTTAGGGATATACATCGACACTTTGGAATTTTAGTGCAACTGAGGGTTGGGCTGTCCCCTTAGAATGGATGATTCTTTTTTTTTTTTTTTTACATTTAGTATTTTTCATAGATACTTTTTATGCTTTTGTTATGAACATCATTTACAATTTATGCATGATAATCACAAACTCGCAATACATAATTACCAGATGGTATGATACTATCAGTGGGTAGCCTTCCCACAGCCTTGCACTTCTGGACATTGTAAAGACTAGCTATAGCTGGCCATCAGGGACCCCTGTTATGGGACCAAAGCATTGTTATAAATACCTAGACAAAGGGGTCCCTTAAGGCAAACTACAAATTGATGGTTCAAGTGATGTTCAACTATACATTCAAAGCACAAAAATATTGGGTTTTATATGTGCATTAATTACAATGATGTGCTGGAAAAAATGAAGGTGGGAGTTATACAATCCAGTCATTGTAGTAAGTCACACAAGACTATAAAATGATAAGAGGTTGGGACAAGGAAATTATTATTATAGGTCAAACTGGTGAACACTGTGGTATAGGTAACATATACTACATGCAACTGGCTATAATAATGAACTCAATATTCACTGTGATGTCTTTTTATGTAATCCATAATAACTGCTACTATTCCAGGGTTGGTGCCAAGGCTGTCATTGGTGCTGGGACACTGTATCTTGTAATTCAAGATGGCTTTTGGAAAAGTGATCAACAGTCTAAGACTTTCCAAGTGCTAAATAAATCCTTAACTCCCAAGATTGAAAGGTTAAATGAACAGGTAATTGCAAATTGGCCTAGTACTTATGTCAAATTATGGCTGCCAAATGCCACCATTTACCGGTAGTTTCAGATATTATAACTTAAAGAAATACAACAGAGTTTTGTTACATTATTTTCTGAAATATATTTGCGCAAATATTTTCGGCTTATTTTTTTGTTTTCTATGGACTAGAGAAAAAATAAGTAGAGGTGCATTTTTAAAGTCTTTTTTCTGACACCAGGGAAATAAATAAATAAATAAATAATTTTATTTAACCCTTGACCTTATTCAAGTTCAAACAGGCCAAAATCTTCAAAAAATGATAATTTTTTTGCAAAATTGTTTTTATTTGTGCCGATTTTAAGAAACTACACAGACCATACCTATAATATTATTGCCAGGTGTTACCCTTAGGGTCATCTTTCATCTTCTTGAGTTTGGGGTCAATCGGTCCATTTTCATGGAAGAAGCGGCCATTAGATCCTAAACTGAAAACTTTTTCTAAGTCTGAAACCGTAATTGCTAGAGACCTCTTTTTTATTCCAATTTATAGAGCTTGTCAAGCTCAACACTGTAGGTGGTGTATGTTTTTTTTTTTTTTTCATACGGTTTATGAGTTGCACTACGTATATCAAGAAGTACAATGTGGTGGTCAAAATAAAATGTGAAATATAGTAATTTGCCATGAATTTGTAATGTTGGGTAACATAAGGCTTAGCAAGGGACAGACAACTTCCTGTCAAAAATAACAGAATTTTATGAAATTCAAACATATGGAATTTCTGAGCACTTCCCATTTCATAAATTTCAACCAAAACGATCTTTTTTTTATTTCAATCAATTTCTTCTGTGCGAAATCCATGGCCTGTTACTGTAACTCCAAAATTAACAAAGATACACCCATAGTTATTATTGAACTTGAATAGGAAGGCATATACTGGCAATCTGTGACCTTGAAAATGACCTTTGACCTATTTTTCCCCATGAACCGCACTTCACAAATTTGGATTTAAACTTTTACTTTTCCCCATGATTTTGTTTTAAATGGTAATTTTCAACAAAAATATTGATAACTCTTGTTTACTGCATTTTGTAGAGCTTTTCAAGCATAACACTGGAGGTGGTGTCTCTTTTTTTTTTTTTTTCATACAGATGTGCTTACTCCAGCTAGTAGTACAAAGCCTGGAGGCGGTATCGCCTCTCTGATCTTATAGTTTCAGTAATTTTTTTTTTTTTTTACATGTAGGTTTTATGTGTTGTGTAAGAAACAGGTACTAATAATTTATATGCGTTACATCAGAGAACTTACTCTTATCTCTTATTGTGTCTTTAAAGATAATAAACATTTGAAAGTTATAAAATATGAAAGTATCAGATTAATAATTTGAGTCAAATGAAATAAGTGACAATTTAAAATTGAGATGTCTGACATGAAATAACAGTTAAAATTCGTCTATGTGGCAAATTTTATTTATGTTTTGTGATAATTGTTAAGTTGTTTTAGCTAAACCATATCTTTCTCAAAGATGCTTTAAACAATTGTCTTTCAGATTGCATCCAAGGAAAATATTTTAAAATGGTGGAATTCAGGTTTGTTTCTTTTTAATGGTTTGTTGGTAATGATTTGGTAGTGAATTGCAATTGATATGAACTGAGCAACATAATTTTTTTTCTTCAAGATAAAAATTTTAAAAAATTATCGATTAATCTTTTTTCTTTTTTTCAAGGTATTCAAGGATGTTTTCAGACAATATCTTCTACTCTTGAAAGACTACAGAGAAAAGATGCGAAGAATCCTAAAAGTTGATGCTTTGCTACTGTCCACAGAAATAAAACATTACTAGTAGTAAGACTACTTTTTTTTGGACAGGCAAATAATGCTGAAATTGTGAGCTATCATGTTCACAGTTGTTGTTGAAAATACTTATTCTTTGACAGAGAAAGAATAATTATTGCCCTTTCTTAAGAACATTTGTAATGCAATTGGACATCAGCATGGGTATATTGAAAGTGTTTGTTGTTTAAAGCTGAAATGCTTAAAAACTATTGTTGGGTTTTCTTAAGATTTGATATAAAATTTGTGTCACTTAAATATTAAGATTTGAATGTTTCCACATGATTCTTCTGAATGAATTTTATGAGCCGATGACTTTCCTCCACATTAAAGCAGTTTGTACCTTGGTGCTGAACCTCGAATAAAAACATTTTTTTAAAAAATGGGTTTTGTTTTCATAATAAAGCCAACTGGCTAGGAAATATAGTTGTTCTCTAAATGTACATCGAGAAAAAAGTGTTTTTCTCCTCTCAAACCGTTTTGTTCTTGGATTCAGTGTTAGTATAAAAGTGCTTTGGGTTTAAAGGTTTCCTTTAACGTTTAGACCCCCCCCCCCCCCGTCTTCCATTACATGTCAGGGTGTTTTGTCGAAATTCGATATATATACTATAGTTTATAGAGGGGTTTCCCCTTTTTTTCTGAATTGTGAGATACGTGCACTCTTGTAACATTAATATGTACCTTTTAAATGTTTCTAGTTGCAACAAACGGTTTTCATGCCATCATTATATTCACAGAATTTACGTAAAACATCTTTTATGTACATTTTTCCTCTCAAAACAATATGTTAGGAAAGACCTGTCACTCCTATAGCAATGAATATTTTGAATTGCGTCAGCCCCGAACACAGCCATAAACGTTGTATATCATTTGTTTGTAAACTAAATAAGCTAGGCTTGCTTAATTTAGTTTGTATATTATTTACATTAATGTTACTTAATATTACATGTACTTCGTTTGAAAATGTATGTATCTCAATTATTTTATGAAGCAAGTTAGTAATTCATTAGAAATTTATTACGCGCTCCTTTTTTCCTCCTTTTCTTGTAAAGAGTTGGTTCGGATCCCCCAAAAACGATTATGTTGGCCCTGATTTTTCCCTTTTCTCGAGTTCACTGCAAAAACTTTCCCTATATTATTGCTAAATTCTCGTTGGAGGCGCTATTGTCAGAAGGTAATGACTCCAGCTAACTCTAGATTTTGAGTCTCTTTATTGCGTTCAAACGCGAATGCACACTGGAAGCGTCAACTATTGATAAGAATAGATCGGTGTCAAATGCTTAAATGCTAATTGTAAATTACATCATGGATTATTTTTAACACATTGGTTCTCAATCGTGTGATATTGCTATCCTTTGCCATTTTACGATGTTGAACGCAACGACCCCTTTGTTCAATAAAATCAAACTTCTTGCGCTTCTGTTTTTCGTTATCGTTAATAACAAGAAGCGCAATATATCTGGATTTGAAGTGAAGCTTACTCCTCTCTAAACAGTTTTTATTTAAGAGAAAAAGAAGAGCCTTATGACGGTATGAGCACAGTGTGGACTCTTCATACTCGATTGTTGTGAGGAATGCTGCCGCAAAACGTTCATTTGCCATTTTACTAATGCACCACCCCCTTTTTTTCCTTTGGAAAATGGGGTAATATACTGAATATAACCTTCTTGCGGCTGAAGGTTACCCAGTTTTAACGGGATTTTAATCCGTTGAAGTTACCGGGTATGTACCAGACCTCCCACTCCTCTGTCTCCTTGCGATACTTAATGTTTTTTTTTTTTTTTTTTTTTTTGCGAAGTCAAGGCTCTGTCACACCTCGCGTAAAGAGGTCATTATGAGTATTGGATGTGACATCGATTATACAATGTGCGCACAACTTTGAGCGTGTGAAATCACCTTGTTTCCAGTTTCCTTGTTAAAATGGATACATGAACAATAAGCGTATGAAACTGTTTTTGAACTTGCTCCAAACATTTTATCTGCTGCTTCATCTTCCAACGTTTGCCTACTTATTCGAGGTGCATAGGCCTACAACGTAAGCCTAAAGAACTGAAACCCTTGCGTTTGTCTGTGTGTGGACGATTTTTTAAATACGTTAGTGCTATACAAAAAGTATGACAGTACCGGTAGTTCAAAGTTATATACAGTACATTGTAATCAACGAGTTGTGTCAAATTTTAAAAAAGCAAAGTAACGCCCAAAATAGGAGTGTACATTAATGTGCCAAATTATTCTTTTTCATTTGTTTTTATTTAGTGAGGATGTATCTTTTAAATAGGCCTAGGCCTATGTAATAAATTCTATGATCTTTTTAATATAACGTTTATTTTTAATAATACACACGCCTGAGCGTTGAAAGTTTATTAAGCTACACGTTATTGTACATTACACGAGATTTGCATCCAAAATATTACCTATAGCCAATGATACAAGTGAAAGAGCGAGATTTCCTACAATGACGTACTGCGTTCTATATACACAATTGAACAATAGATGAATACAATGCCGCATATCAACCAGGTAAACAGGTGTAAATACATGAACAAAATAACGTGACATGGTGCAAAAATTGGAATTATCTGTGCCCTTAGCCATCCAAAATTTCAAACAAAAGCCCGTGTTCATTTGCTTAAAAATAAAGGTAATATTTTATCCAAACCAAGAGACTATTAATAATAAAATGCATTCACAGGATGTAAACACGTCTCATCCACATGGTGACTATTTACGTTCGATTTGGGCTTATCTTGCATATCCAGCCAATCATAACGCAGTCACGTGAACGTTGAATTTGGGAGGACGGACAGGGCTGCGACAAGCCGATCGAAGACTAGTACACATATCATGAACATAAAGTGGAAGGATTTATGAGTCGAACCTAAATATGTCCCAGACAGATGATACAAGAGCTCAGGTAACCCAACATTTTATTTACCTCTCGTTTTCTTTCAATTTGCGGCAAACGAATGGGCGTGGAAATGTCAGATATGTAAACCACATCCGCCATTTTCTCTATCAAAGTTGATCACAGGCGTCTTATTTTGTAGCAACCTTTTGAGAACCATTTAATCTAAGGTGTGAAGCAAAATAATTAGAAGCACTTGTGTTTCTCATTGACCACTTCAAGTCTCAAAACGTGTCTCTTGTAGGCACGCGTGCTCTTAAAGCTCTAAGCTGGGTGTCATGTTTGTATGACACGATATATATTTTCTTTAAAATTTGCCTAAGATTCTTTTACAGGTACGTCGCCTGGATTATTTTTAACCTCTGGGTTAATGGAACGTACACTTACTTAAAGCGTATTGTTTAATCAAAATCAATGATTTATTAAAATTAATTGGAATGTTTTTCGTACATCCCACTGTCACTGGTGCGTGTGGAGTAGCTGAACCAACTTGTCTTTGAACATGGTGTCTAATTATCCAGACGTATCTAGTCATTCTTACTATATGAAATGTTGGTTTAAGGAGAGCAATTTCAAGTTTTGTGACTATTTCGTGTCCATATCTCAAGTTTGAAAAGGTATGATTTAACAGCTGTCTAAATACATTTTGTACTTTTTTGGGCCTTGTGTCTTATTTTATTTACAGCAGCAGCCTGGTATCTAATACAAAATTTTAGGGTAGCAATGTGGACAGAATGATTAATAAAAAATTGCGATACAGTTTAGTGTGTATTTTACAGTTAGAAGTAATATGTTTGTTAAAATGATTTATACAACTCTGTTTCTGCTATTTATTAAAGTTAACAATCTCTAGTGCAATATAACTGAGAAAAAGGAAGGTCATTTTCAAGTCATTGTGAGTCACTGTATCAGCAAAAGAGAGTAATTTTTCATAAGCATACACCAAGGACACCCATAACTTGCACTAGTGGCAATCCTGAATATAGAAATACACACAATTGCAAGCTCACTGGCCAAAAACAATGATGAAATGTACTTTCTTTCTTTCTTTCTTTCTTTCTTTCTTTCTTTCAGTGCAAGAGATTGATTTATTACTTTTTTTGCATTCATAGGTAAATACCCTTGGACATTTTATTTTTGAACCAAATATTTCACATTAACTTGTCCATTTCTAGGAGGATGTTCAATCAACCCTGTCTCCTGAGGCAACAGCTTTTGTACCAAAATATCTTGGATCAATGGAACAAGGTGCTGCTGCCAAAAATCCACCTGTCAAGGAACTGCCCCGGTACATGACAAATTGTTACCCTTTTGTCAAGGGTGACCCTGGTCCAAAGTATGTAGATTGCACTGATACATTGAATTTAGATAAACCATCATTATCTTAAGGTTATTCTGCTTGAGCTTTCTTTAAGATTCTGCTATGATATGCTAGATATTGTGCATATTGATATTATGAGAGTGAAAAGCGATTCTTAAAGAAAAAAGTATTATTGGGTCATNACCTCTGGGTTAATGGAACGTACACTTTCTTAAAGCGTATTGTTTAATCAAAATCAATGATTTATTTAAATTAATTGGAAGGAATGTTTTTCGTACATCCCACTGTCACTGGTGCGTGTGGAGTAGCTGAACCAACTTGTCTTTGAACATGGTGTCTAATTATCCAGACGTATCTAGTCATTCTTACTATATGAAATGTTGGTTTGAGGAGAGCAATTTCAAGTTTTGTGACTATTTCGTGTCCATATCTCACTATTTCGTGTCCATAATGATATCTCAAGTTTGAAAATGTATGATTTAACAGCTGTCTAAATACATTTTGTACTTTTTTGGGCCTTGTGTCTTATTTTATTTAGAGCAGCAGCCTGGTATCTAATACAAAATTTTAGGGTAGCAATGTGGACAGAATGATTAATAACAAATTGTGATACAGTTTAGTGTGTATTTTACAGTTAGAAGTAATATGTTTGTTAAAATGATTTATACAACTCTGTTTCTGCTATTTCTTAAAGTTAACAATCTCTAGTGCAATATAACTGAGAAAAAGGAAGGTCATTTTCAAGTCATTGTGAGTCACTGTATCAGCAAAAGAGAGTAATTTTTCATAATCATACACCAAGGACACCCATAACTTGCACTAGTGGCAATCCTGAATATAGAAATACACACAATTGCAAGCTCACTGGCCAAAAACAATGATGAAATGTACTTTCTTTCTTTCTGTCTTTCAGTGCAAGAGATTGATTTATTACTTTTTTTTGCATACATGGGTAAATACCCTTGGACATTTTATTTTTGAACCAAATATTTCACATTAACTTGTCCATTTCTAGGAGGATGTTCAATCTACCCTGTCTCCTGAGGCAACAGCTTTTGTACCAAAATATCTTGGATCAATGGAACAAGGTGCTGCTGCCAAAAATCCACCTGTCAAGGAACTGCCCCGGTACATGACAAATTGTTACCCTTTTGTCAAGGGTGACCCTGGTCCAAAGTATGTAGATTGCACTGATACATTGAATTTAGATAAACCATCATTATCTTAAGGTTATTCTGCTTGAGCTTTCTTTAAGATTCTACTATGATATGCTAGATATTGTGCATATTGATATTATGAGAGTGAAAAGCGATTCTTAAAGAAAAAAAGTATTATTATTATTATTATTATTATTATTATTATTATTATTATTATTTAATATACATAGACAAGCTGGACGGTGGCAAAATTTGCAAAGACCTAATGCAGGACAGCGACTGCCCATTCACCACCAGGGTAAGTTTGGTTCAGAAACATAACTTTTTAACTGAAGGTATCAGTATGTCAGAATTTTATTTAAAAAAAAGTAAAGGTAATACTTTTTTAATGTCCCTATTCTTCAACCATAAAACATTAGTATTGCTTGGTATATTCTGTTTTTCATGGATTTTTTTTTCAAGAAGTGTTTTTTGACCAGTTTAAAATGTTAGAATATGTAGATTTTTTTCCTATGCATTTACTGTCTTAACTCATTCAGCATGTCCGTTTTAGGTGGCTATGCTTTCAATGGCCCAGGCCCTCCAGTGGGTTATCATGTAACACCTCGTCAAGCATGGCCAAGTATCAACTCCTCACTACCAGTGCCCTTTGAAGGCCATGTATTGCCAGTTTCCATGGATGTTGTGCACCCAAATAATTCTGGTTTTAGTGCTTATTGCGCTAATTATCAACCAGCTCATTCACCTTCTCCATCAGCAACATGGAATGGGACAGGGATTTTATACCCAGAGATACCTATGACTTATGCCACAGGTTATGGACCCGCAGGGCATTGTTATCCAGCTTCAGAGGCTGGGGATAGCTGTCAAAGTTGGAGTGGATCAGAAAATAGTAGAAACACCAAGATAATACGAAAGGTAAGCTGTCATTTACATCATTTCCTTGAAAAGGCCAATGTCTCCATCATCCTTCTTTTATTCATTGAAGAATGTTGATGAAAATCATGTTTTCTTAACATTATTACTCATAGAAAAGAATAAGGATGGTTTCATAACTATTATTCTTTAAATAAATTGTTTTGAAATGTCAAAGAATGTCCTTAACATCAAGTAGATACAAGGATTAAGTCAGTAAGTTTTATTTTCATACTTCTGTTTAGCTACAATCTCTGCTAAGTTAAGTAAAGACTGGAATACCCCCTTAGTTCTCCTACTTTTGCAGACTCACCACCCTGAAATCTCTCTACTCCAAAAAAAATTAATGGACATTATAAAGCTTTCTGCAAATGTTTTTACTTACCTTTACCACCAGTTACATCTATTTCTGTTTTTACACTTTGTATTGTCAACAAAAATATTTACCTGAAAGGCTTGTGACTTTGAAGTCCAGGGGCACATAGTATGTTTCTAAAACAGTTTGTCAGACATTTGATGTCAACACTGTGACAACATGCAAATAAACACGCTCATTACCAATTGCACCACTTGTAGACACCTGTTGAATCAGACTCTTTCTATTAAAATATCTGAACCCATTCATGCTTTTTTTGAGAAGTTTATTGGAGACCTTAATGTGCTGAGACCTTACAAGTCCTACCTTCTTAGCCCTTAAATTTGAAATTATCATAAAGGGTGTTTTCTGAAGCTTCCATTCTAAGTATTAATCTGGTTATTGATCCACACTTTAGCTCCCCTTTTCCTATATCAAAACATGGAAATGCTTTCACTGAGTGAGCAAAAGATTGTCCTTTTACAAATTCAGATATTATACCAAGTTAGGAAAGCTCTGATGTGGAACATACAGCTGTTTCCTGGTCAATAAGATATTGGTTACTTATGCCCTGTAGTCATAGGCATATATGAAGAGAAACCTTTTTAAAAAATGTACTTTTAACTAAACCTTCTGGAAATGTGTAAGAAAATGATTATCAGCTTTAAGGTTTTTAAGGTTAATTTTAATTGCAAACCTTCCAAGGTAGTGGAAATTAATACAATTTTGTTCTGAGTGACAAAAGGGAACAGCGGTGAAAAATTACCAGTCACAGTACCTAGATAAGGGTTTTTTCAAAGTAAAGTGAGGAAGTTGGCTTATCACAGATCAGCAGAATTATATACAATGAAAAGACAATTTAATCAGGTCCATGATAACATAGTTTATATTCAGTGCGTAGTGAATATGTAAATGCTGGGCAAGAAATACTTTTGTGCATATCAGTGTGAATGGTCTGCTGATAATGTGTGGTTTTCTCAGACTGCCTGACCAGGAAACTGTATTGTGATAAAAGTCTGTTTTATTGCCACAAACACCTTGCCAGGACACTTGTACTTCTAATTTGGTATAGACTTCACCATCTAACCCTTTCCTTATTCTTAATAACAAATCAATAAATCCTTAGGAGTACAGCTTTCTTACAACTAGACCATTGCATAATTATTGCTTACTGAAATTTACTTGAGTGTTTGTCGAGGTGTTTGAGTAAGTCTTGTGTACTTAAATTTATGAACTTATTCTGTGGTAAGGAAGTGAATAAAAGAGCAGTGACTGAAGTACTTGGTGTCAGAATGTGCAGTAGACATGAATAGATGATGCTGTGTGATTGTCTTGGAGATAACTAATAACACCCTAATACTCACCGGTGCATTTATGCTTGAATTAAGTGCTTTTTAGTTTAGAATGTGCTACATGATTATTATACATTTTTCTGAGATGGTGAAAAAACATATGTCTGTAGGTTTCTATGCACAAACACTGAAAAATGTCTGTGCATGTCCTGATCACCTAGATTGTCGTTGTCACCACCTGATTCACTCATAAACTACCAAACTTAGTGGGTTATTTTTGTAAAACTTATTTTTTGTTGTATTTTGCATGCTTTTTAGAATTATTTGCTTCCCAATTGCTAAACTTTTTTTACATTTGTATTTTCTAGGATTTGTTTAGTAAAAGTTGGATAATATGTACAGAAACCATGATTTTTTAAAAAAGTATTCCACCCACATTTCGATTTCACATACCCAAATACCCCCCCAAAGCAGCAGACTATTTGAATTTGCAGAAAAAGGACCTATTGTGTGACAGCATTTAATTTGTTCACGTCAACGGTCATGTGTCTGAAGTAAGAAATCAATTTCAGCTTGTTTAATTTTTTTATCAAACTTATAAATCAATGATTTATGCACAGAATACTTTTGTCTGTTGCAAATATAGTTTATTGATCATAAACTTTTTCATTGAAGGTACAAATTTTTTAGATGACATAGATAATAAAATAATTATGTGAAATTGTATTTTCATCTCTGAATGACGCACATCTCTGTTGGCACATGATAGATTATTACGAGAGAGAATTAATTGCTATATAGTTGAGAGATAGGACTGGGTAGTGTCACACAGGTTCCTCCTGGAAGCTTTATTGGGTGAATTCTCTGTTAACAAATTATTAAAGGGGTCACAATTGGTTTCAAGTGTAATTTTTTCAATATTTTAAGACACTGTTGACATTTTCAGTGATTGTTTAAGGAACATTTGGAGAACAAAGCAGGTAGTTTTGATTTTTGATAAAGCCATTTGCTTTAGAAGTATGACCCCCCCCCCCCCCCCCATTATATCGAAAACAATTTTATAAAGGTGCTGATTTCAAATCATTGAAGATAAAATCTGAACTTCACACCCAAAGAAAAAATGTTGTGTAGGGCTTTTCATTAGTTACACAATGCCATTATGTTAATAGTTGCTCCGAGGACTGAGAAATCCCTGAATCCAAAATTTATATTTTAAGCCCCAAAATATATTTGTGCTCCAGTGAAGGCTGTGAGGTATGTGGTTGTTGCATGATCATATTTTTTTAGTCATTTGTTTTTGGTAACGGTGGTTTTGTAAATATTTGTGAAGGTAACCCCCTCTCTCCTTGAAATAAGGCCTGTCATAAAAGGGAGTCAGTTTCTAAACTATTGCAGGATCTAATAAAGGTGGAGAACCAGCTGGATTGAGATCTCTGGCATGTAAAGCAATGAAGTTTTATCTTTTCTATTCCATAAATTAGTATTTGTTAATTCCACTCTTTTCGAGGTATCCTCATCTTGTAAAGTAAAACTTATAGATTTCTCAGCATTGATAATAGCATCTAGGCATAATTAAGGATAACTAATTTTTTCAATTCCATGGACATTTGACCTCCGTAAGAATGTAAATATAGTTGTTTATTCTGTGTTTTGGTAACAGGTATAGCGACCTACATTGTGTATCCCATAATCGTGACTGGGTAAATAATATCATTGTTGATTCTGCAGAGCTAGTGCTAATTTGTAAACACAACTTCCACAGCAGTTATAAAGTGCATTCTTCAAAATGCAAATTAAAACCTTGTTTTGGTTTGTATAGATTATTTGGAGACTGATAATGCTCCTATTATGCAGAATTTTTTATAACTTTCTGCCAGTGGATGTTATTCAACAGTTTCTGTCCATCCAGGGCAACTGTTAGAGTGTTATAAGGCCAAAGTTAAAAATAATTTTGATGCACCTTATAGAAATTGATTCAAGTTACGATTGAATCTTTCCCAACTTTGACCAATCCACACACAATGAAAAGTAAATGGAAAAAGTGTGAAATGTAGAACAGAAATTGAAGCATAGATTAGGTGTTAAATGAATCTCTGATAGAATAGTAAGAATGCAGCAAGGCGTAAATAGGGGTAAAGCATGCATTTGAAATCACTTTATTTGAATATGCCCTCAGTCATGACTTAATTAAGACCCATAATGGGTGAAGCAAAGAAAAGATGCACATTATAATATGTTCTCACATACATAGAACCAGTTGGATTTATCACATGTGCACTAACTGAGACTTCCTAATCATTTGCATTTTGTGTGTTGATAAATGTGAAAAGAATTAAGTGGCACATTTTATTTTCTGCCCACCTTTCACTATCAGCTTAATTTATGTACCAGTGCCTTGGTAAGAGATGAGCATTTGAAGTATGTCCCTGACAAACAATGGTTGGAAGTTTTATGTGACAGAATAAATATGCATTGTTTAGTATGCAACATAAATTACAAATTTAAGGATTCAAGATGAACACTTGAAATAAATGACTTTGACTGCCTGAAAAAAAAAATCATCATGGCTCTGCTTTCTTGTGAGATATTGATAGATTGTCTTTGCTGAACATTGATCACATTAATTTAGGAAGAGCGAGGGATTAAAAAAAAAGAACATTTAAGCATAGAGGTCAGCAATATTAGAATTGTAGTCATTAGTTGCAGTTACATATTTTTAATAGATCAGAATTAGCATTTCTTTTAGCTTTGCAAAATGTCTTTCTGCTATTTAAAATAGTACAATGCAAAGCAGTTTTGCCACAGAAGTATGTAATAGAGCATGCTTAGTGGGGAAAATTGTCTTTGAATGTATGAATGAGTGCATGAATAAATAAATTTTGCCATAGTCTATCACCAGATAGACCACAAAATCCTGCCATGCAATGATGTTCATCATCAATTCTGCCTGTCATTGTCCTCTCTTTGCTTTCCTGTCTCTTTCTCCCTCAATTAAAGCAAGCAGCATCACTAGTATCAGTAATTCACCCTCTTTTTCTTTTAAGACATTTGTCAAAAATATTCCTACCTTATGCTTAATTCCATTTTCATGCGCTCAAAGGGTCATATCATGTTATGTTCTTATTCACTAATTGAGTCATGAGTAGAATTTTGTGATTACAACTTTTCTGTCACTTAAAGGGGACTTTGGTTCAAATTTACCAACTCTAATATCTTTATATGTGGTTGTGCATGAAGACAGATTTTGTGCTCAAGCATGACCCTGACTCTTGATTGTGACCTTTGCGCACTACCCTGAGTGTCAGAGAAACGTAAAAGCTAGCTTGCTAAATATACCTCGTGGTGGAGTCGCTTTTACGGTATTGTTGATATGGGTTATATATGAAATCAAGATCGAGCTGACAATACCGGAATCTAGAACCTAGGGTATTGCGCACCTTCCACAGTAAAATCTACAATGCAATTAAGTAACCCTAGTATCTCCAAAATTAGCAGAAATACACTGGTCCCATATAGTCTAAATTTAACTTGAATAGAAAGTGACATTAGAAATCCAAATGTGACCTTGAATATGACCTTTAACCTACATTTTATGGTGAAGTGCACTTTTTTTTTCCTAGCTTGCTTTTAATACAGATAAAGTATTAGTAGCATGTTAAGAATATTGCTGCTTTTCATATGTTTGTACAACTAGAAATGTTTTAGTGCTATAGTGATACAAAAAAAGCAATATTTATGATGGTCACTCTTTGGCGACTGACAACAGTATTGCACCATGCAACATACAAGGGCTCTGCACATTGCATAACCTAAGGGTGTATTGCACCACTGTGCAATGCACTTGTTTTAGAAATGAGAAATTCTATTGTCCATGAGTCAGGAAGTAAGAGATACATATATCAGTCTGACATACTGCCCCTTTCTGTAGTGATGATTGTCAGATACTTATCTTGTTAGTTTTCAATATTTATACTTCATAGCTTACAGGATGAAACCAGAAATTCATATGTATCACATGATATTTAGATCAGAGTTAAAGGGATATCAAATCTTCATGTGAAATTCATATTTTCCAATAAATGCATTATAAACAACTGAATTATACAGTAAAAATATATTAAATTCCATTTTATTGAGAAACAGGTTATTGCAATTATTCTGGATATAGTGCTTGCCATCAGACCGTGTGGACCTTCATAGATGGCTGTACCTCCATAATAATCTCCTCAGACATGATTAAAAAAAAGAACCAACTTCTTAGAAAAAAAAAACATGGACCAACTTTGCATGTAGGAATGATTTCATTAACCATTGGTTAGTATGGGGGAAATCCATTTTATGTTATCCCTAATGACTCTGATGAATTGAATGGCTTTGGCCATATCAGAGGAAATAATTGATTTACTGCCTGTCACACATATGCAAGTATGTAGTAGTTTTTACCAACATACATGCAAAGTTACCCCTCCTCCCCCCCCAAAAAAAAAAAAAAACAGAAAAGAAAAGAAATCCATTAATTACAAATTTAAATAACAAAGAAAACCAGTGCTTTCTAATTTTAAAAATGATGTAAAGATACCCACATGCATTAACTCATTTGTTTCTTTCTCTTTAGAAGAAGAAGATTGAGACCAGTTATGGTCCAAACATGGTGAGCATTGGAATTCAGAATGAGTCTGGTACACAGAGTAGAAGTAATAGGAAGCCCAGGAGTAAAACTATTATACTGGTGGATGCTGCAATACAGACAGGTTTGTGCAGAAAACATAAGTTGGAATGTATATTACTTCACCCCACCCCCCTCTTTTTTTTTTTACTAAGAAAAAGTTAATTTTGCTATTTCAGTTGGTAAGAGTTAATAGTTTAAAAAATTGATAAGATCGTTCTTTGCACTGTTTTTAAATTGGCCTTAATTAGATACTGGGGGATGCGTCAACATCTTAGATATTTTTTATTAAAAAATATGTGGGCAAATTTTATATAGATAGATAGATTTAGATTCTGGCTTTAAATATTTTTTCCAGTATTATTTTCATGAGAAAATATTTGGTTTCTCTTTATTTAGATTTTGCTGATGACATAGCCAACTTAACATTAGCAGATAAGCCTAATGCACTTTTTAAGAAATCAAAAATGAGAGCTAGGCGGAAAAATGAACGCAATCCAGTAGGGACAACTTCAACTGATACAGAAGTAGATTCTGACAGTGGCTACAGTAGTCCACTGCACCGAAGAAATCAGATCTCAAATGGGACTCACCCAGTAGTAATCTCTCCACCTCCACTCAGTTACTCACAGCAGGGAGGAAGTGCAGCAGCGGTAGTTGTATCAGGGAATCAGTATTTAACAGATGCTTGTATCTCACAGAATGGACTGGATCCAGCATACTGTGATTCAACAGAAACAATGGTCAATGGTTACAAGTCTCAGACACAGAATAGTGGGTTATCTACCCCCATTAGTGGAATTTCAAATGCTAGAGGGAGTTTATCAGGAACAGAACTTTTAGAACCTAACAATGGTAAGAAAAAGAAACGGAGGAACAGGAGGAGAAAGCGGAAAGACAGTGGTCTATCAGAGCCTGGTGCAATGAGTGATGGTGCTCCAAGTTTAGAGTATCCCTTGTCTAGCTCAAATATATCTCGCACATCCACAGACCAGCTGAATTTAGAAGGAAGTGATGGATGTTTGCATTTCGAAGATGAAGAGGAGTTCCCAGAATTGTCTGGTCCTGCCCAAAGGTTCTCCCATTCCTCTGGAGACAAAGTGACATCCTATAGTGATATTCTGAAAATGCAGGTAAGGTATAAAAAGTTGTAAAGTAACATCCCTAGAAGGTATTTGGCATTTGCATGTTATATAATGTGTCGAGTCATGAGTTTAAAAGGATAGACCTGTCAGTGCAATGTAAAAAAGTCACAGATAAGGGGAAGCTGAACAGAGAAAGATTTATGTTGGGCCTTGTTCTTTTGTCCCTTTCACTGTCCTCCAGTCAGTGTGATCAAGTGAGCTATGACTTATCTTTTTTATTGCCAGATGCCTAAAGCACTTTTTTCTGGGTTTATATAATTGGTTTATAATATTGGTTGAAAAATGAACTAAAAGTAAAAGATGTCGGATTGACCATAGATGGTAATTGACATCATTCTAAATGGTCAATAAAGAGACTGACAACTTTGTTAGACTGTTGTGTAATAGACTGCAATTTGACAGATCCTTTTGGATACAAGTAGTTGTGATGTTTATTAAAATGATTTGTCAGTATGTAACTGTCTTGTTTACATACTTCTGCCTAGAGCTGAAATACCATTTTCATGGCAAACAGCTACTCAAGCTGTCTTTTAAGTGTCTTTTTTTTTTTTTTTTTTTTTTTTAAGATTGCAAATTTTAAAAGTATTGTGCCTGCATTGCATATTTGGAATCAGATTTTTCATGATAATTCTGTGTCAATATATATGTTTTACCAATGTTAAGTTGAACATTTTAAATATATCCTCTAAAACAGCTGTTACTAAGAAAATACAAAGTCCTTAGCATTATCATTATCATTATGCTAGTCGGTAACATTTGAGGTGCCTGTCAGCCTAAATGTTTTTTGGTATCAGTCTTCACATTTTCACAACAGTAATCTAATGACTAAACCAAAATCTGTTTATGCACCTCTCACTGTAGAACCAAAGGAAGTATGGTTTGCATTTTGTTCGACGATTAAAGCCCGATGGCAATTGACAGTTTTGTAGTGCAAAAAAAAATCAAAATGGAAAAAAAGGTTCAAAATGTTTTTCAAAAAGCTTAAACATGGTGGCCAATCATATTAAGGGAAACCTCTAAGCTACCGCAGGGACAGTATTGATGCACTGAGATATAATATCCACAGCAACTTTAATTCTTATTTCTTTTCTTTACAGAATACTTCACCCCTACTGAATGCTGAAACATTTCCAGCAAGTGTTGCAGGTAATTTGTGAAAAGGGCGTTTTTTATTCTATACAAGTTCATTATTTACCCAATTTATTTGTAAATTAATCTATTTGCCATAAACTTTTTAAAAATAAGTTTTATGATACTTTAGTATATTGAGTTTTTATTGGTTTCATTGTTTATAGCATCAAAGGAAGGGAAGAATGCCCGCAAGAGACGAAAGCGGCGTGAGATGGCTAACAGGGCTGCTGAAGATGAATTGGCTGAGATTACAATTGAACAACAAATGTTAAAAGAAATTGGTTTAAAGAAACAAATGCAGCAGCAGGCTGCTTCAGGGAAGAAATCAAAGCAACCTATGACACTTAATATTGCTGATATGATTGATGCTTTAGAGGTACTTACTATTTCATTTTACTGATAACACTTCAGAGATGCCAGTGAATTATCGATAATTGAATAAAATTAAACCTCCATGCATTTTAATTATTTTGTAACTTTGAATTTCCTGCTGCCCTGTAGGTTTTTAAAAAATAACCAAAATATGATAAATTATATTTTAATTTTCCACCCAAGATGAAAATTCATTCCACTTTTCATCTAAAATTATCCTGTTTAGAGTTTACACAAGTCTGAGTATTACCAAATCTTGTGTTAATAGTATGATGTGGGTTGATTGTTTTTTTTTTTTACAAAATTTTACAAGTAAAAAGATGAGCATATACATTCTGTATAATGAGACTTGCTTTTTATTTTTAGAAACAGCAAGAGAAGGACAAGAATAAACAGCAGAAACACCCACCTTCAGTTGTAAAGCCAAAAGAGCTGGTAATTGGATTTAAAATGGTTTTGTATTAGTCAGTAATTCTTGGATGATATAACTTAAATGACATGCACATTGAATGGCTTTAAAAGGCAATTCTTTACAGTTAATTCTTTAAGAACAGAAACATCAGGAGTGATTATGTCAACTTTGCGATATTGTGTGACCAGACAGTGTCATGATTTGCTATTATATGTCACATTTTCCACATCATTTAATGTATTTCTTTCCATCAGAACCCAGTCACTCCACATAATGTACTAGACAGCAGTGCCCCTTCTGTCAAAAGGGGAAAAGAGAGAGAAACTGCAAAGAACAAAAAGCCTAGTCCATTGAAAAAGGTTTGTTCAAAATCTGGCTCTTTATACTTTAAATAATATACTTAAAAAAATACTTGAGAATATGATTCAAAGTTGAGAATAAGGCAAGCATTCATTGCTAGAGAATGTTCATTAAAACTAACTTCTCTGAAAAAAATTAATTGTATGATTAACAGTTAGCATTTAAATAATTTTTTCCTCAAGTATTTGTTCAAAAATCATTACTTAAAAGAGATTCATTTTCTCCTTGTCTGCTTTGGTGATGCACAGGTTATACTTAAATGTCTTTCATGTCTTCTCCATTATTATTTATATACCAATTTTGATTCAAAACTGAGATAAATTTTTACTTAACTTGTTAGGTAATCTTGAAAGAAAGAGAGGAGAAAAAGAGAAATAGACTACTTGACGTTGGAGACAATGTTGGGTGAGTGTTGGCCTGATAAGATTTTATCAGTAGGGAGCCTTCATGTGCAACTTTCTAATATAAGCTCCCGAATGGTAATTACAGGGAATGTGCTTGGTCATTGCCATCTTTTTGTGGGGAAGGATGGGGGTGTTCACTGAAGCATTAAGTAACTTGATAAACCATTAGTGCTTACAGGTTGCATGTAGCACATTTTCTGAATGCATTAATAAACCCTCTAGTTATGTTTGTATGGTTCATATGAAAATATATATTGACCCCCTTCTTTTTTCAGTGCTGCATGTAGTATAGGAAATATGGGCATGTCAGTGGACAGTGACTTGTCCCAAGAAGGTAAATAAATTGACCATTGTAACTAATGGACAACTACTTAATTTTAGAGCTACTTGAACATAAAAAAAAGTATGTATGCAGCTTGTAAAATTTTGACCACTGCCGTGATTTAATGAAGAAATTATACTGCTGAAAACAAACCTTAAATTAATGCTAAAATACATTATGTTCCAGCTCTAAGTTGTAAAGGCTCTAGTTTTGAAAACAGTTTGGAGTCTGGCACCCCTGCTAGTGCAGAACTTTCGCCTGTCAGCCAGACTTCTCCAATCTGCATCAGCCCCCCATCCCCAGGGGGAAGTCCTCTCAGCTCTGGTGTAAATAGTCCAACAGTGGGCACCAAGGCTCTAAACTCCAAGATTGTCTCTAAGATTCACAGCAGGAGATTCAGAGAGTAAGTACTATTTTCCTACGTTGTATTAATATGGCAGCTGCTTTGGCACAATATCTACTTACCATTTGCTATTTTTCAAGCGTCATGTGTTATGAAGGGGTGTGATTGCAATTGGCCTGGTGCATGTCCTTAAATATTTTATTTGATTATATTCAGGTACTGCCACCAGGTGCTTGACAAAGAAATAGATGACTGCTGCACACAACTGTTACAAGAACTGGTGCGGTTTCAAGATAGGCTCTATCACAAGGATCCATCAAAGGTGAATTTACCTATCCTATTCCTGGGCTCTTTTGCATTACATACCTCTGCATTTCTGCCCGTTTTTTTTTTTTTTTTTAAATGCAACGTATGCAACTTAATAATAACCATTTTTTTCCGTTTAGGCTAAATCTAAAAGGCGGATAGTCCTCGGTCTTCGCGAGGTTACCAAACATCTGAAACTCAACAAAATCAAAAGTGTGGTTATCTCTCCCAACTTGGAAAGGATACAGTCTAAAGGTTTGTACTTGAAAATCTGTTGTTGAACTTTTTTTCACTTTGAACTTGTTATTTTTTATCAGTAGTATTCTTTGAGCTGTTATAAAAAAGTTATTTTTGGTAGTTTTTTTACTGTTTGATTTTTATAAATCTAACAAATAAGTTTTATTTTATTTAGGTGGCTTGGATGATGCCTTGCACAACATCTTAGATCTTTGCCAAGAACAAGATGTACCATTTATATTTGCCCTGGGAAGAAGAGCATTGGGGCGTGCCTGTGCCAAATTAGTTCCTGTCAGTGTTGTGGGGGTCTTTAACTTTGAAGGAGCAGAGGTGATTAACATTTGAAATGAGATCAACATTTTTGTCCATTAAGTCATAGACATTGTTTTTAAGTGTTGTTCATTTAGTTAAACTAACTGAACTGACTTTGAATAACTGAGACCTAATATATTACTCTATTATTTTTAATGTTCTTCGCCATATTTATTAATCTGTGTACTATATATTTGATGTATTTCAGACTCACTTCCATAAATTGGTTTCCCTCACAGAGAAAGCCCGTCAAGTTTACAGAGAAATGGTCACAGTGTTAGAGAAGGAAATTCAAGAAAATCCCATGAAAACATCACCTACAGTTCCGCATTTATATGCCCATATGGGGCACTCACGCACACCCTCTGCCTGCAGTGCAATCTCCTTCACAAGCTCCATTCTTTCAGAGCCCATATCTGAAAACTACCCCCAGTCAGAGCCAGAAACTGACAGTAGAGGGTACGAGGTCACAAAACATGGGGAGAATGGTAGCAAGCTGGACAACGAAATGCAAGGTGGGGATTCTGAAAAGATCACTATTATTGAATCAATTCATGAGATTGATGAGGGGCATGAAGCTGACACAGAGGATCTGGAAAGCATGAAGCCACAAGTTCATAGAACTCCTACTCCTGTTGAGAGTGACAAGGGAGTGGAACTGGGTAATGCGGATGTTTCCGTGGAAAGTGATGATGGCTTACAAGACAGTGTAAGAGCTACAGACTTACCTTACATTGATTCTATTCATTCTACAACGACAGCAACCACAGATAGTACAACAGATGTTGTATCACAGCAAACCTCAAATACTCTGAATAGTTGTGATGGTGAGAGTTGTAAAAGTTTCAAGGAAAACAAAAAAGAGATTAGGTCTCCTTCTCCAACTAAAGAGGCTTCCATTATAGATCTGAAGTCAGATCTCATTGAGGTGGACCTGGGAAACTCGAACAAACTTAAAGCTATTAACAAAGACAGGATTGAAACATGGGTGGCAGATTGCATGCAGCAACTAAGCTTAGAGGGTGATGAAGATGACACTATTCAGAACAATATCAAAAGTGACAGTGAAAAGTAGGTCAATTGAGATTGGCATAATATTGATTCTGGATTTCATTTTCATCTAGAAGATTAACTTTTTACTGCACTCGATACACATATGGTTATTATTGTCAAGAGTGTTGACATATCATCACTTTATTGAATAGCAGATTGAATTGTCAAACTAACAATGGGTAACTCATTTTGAAATGAACATTTTCCTTTCTAGTCGTACTGGTATTTTTAAGCTGGAAATGTGATGTTTTTATTTTATTTTTGACCACCTGTCTCTAAAGCTGTAATGTCTGTACATATCTGTAGTGGTTTGGGGAAGGTTGAGGATTACTGCTGAATTTTAAGGCCCATCATCACACAATTATTGCCTTTGAGATAGTTATTAATTTTGGGGAGGAATTATTCAACATTAGTATTTGCAGATATTTTATTCTAATTGCTCAAGTTTGCTACAGTTGTGATGGGAAAATGTGTATTTTAGTGCCAGGTATGTATTCTGATAAGTGTACATATCCCCTATATAACTGTGTGGTTTCTGGTTTATGTACTATTGAATGTACTCGGAACTGTGTTTTGATTGTAAAAACAATGATAGAAGTGAAAGCAATCTATTGCCAAATCATTGAATTGCTATGTATATTGGTTTGTGGATAAATGTAAATATATCAATACCATAGTACTTAAATATAAGCGGTGATCAGCTAGTTAAGTGATGAGAAGTTTGCTTGAATGTATATTTGTGAATTTGGACTTTTTAGTTGAAAAACATTTCAATATGTTTGTTAGGCTACAATGAATCTTATGCCTTGTATTCCTTGTCAGTGTTAATGAAAATGTTCAAGGTATTTTGGATTTAAATACAGTTGTTATTTGTCATGTTCGTTTCTGAAGATGTGAATTGGCTTCAGTGGGTAAAAAGTATGAAGAATGTTCTGAAGAACAATTTTCAAGATTAAAAAGTATTTAAGTGTTTAAAAAACTTTGTTTTTAATTGATTTGTAAAATGTAAGTTTATTGCATTTTCATGTACCTATCTAAGCTATGAACAAATCACTATTTTTGGAGTAAGAAAAATTGTATCATTATGTAGGGAAACCCAATTTATGTCTTGCCCAAAGTAAATTTCACTAAACATTCCTTGAAAACATAAGGTGCATGAAACTAT
This sequence comes from Lingula anatina, assembly GCF_001039355.2. The sequence goes on from NW_019774291.1 coordinate 93,771, forward strand.
TTTTAATTTCTCAAACGTGTGCACTGTAATTTACCAAAAACGTAGATTCACTGGCTTTTGTCATGTTCAAGCACAGGAGGGAATTCCTCATTGCTTTTTCATGTCCACCAAAAGTAAATTCTATCTATAGTATGAACCAAAATATCCAATCCTGCCTCTTGTTCATAAAATTGTATAATGCATACATGTAAGGGAGAAGAGAATTGAGGATTTAGATAATATTGCAACTTCCTATCTAGCTACTGGAAATGTTCTTTTCCAGTGGAGATTTGAAACCACGAGTCCTTGAAACAATTCTGTTCATAAGATTACTTCAGAAAGGGACAAAGTGATAATAATCTGTAATGTGCACAGTTGAAGTTTGTCTGCATTGAATCATTTTCCAAGTGGCATGCAGTCAAACGATAGCAAGTACTGTAATTTAAAAGATTATTGTAGAATTTCCAAAAGCACAGGTAGCAACGGACATGAGCCAGTTTTTTTTTTTTTTTTTAATCAGCTGAGAGTCCTGGGACACCTTAGGTCCCACAGCATTCAATGAAAATATCCAAATTCCAGGATTCCACTAAATAAGTTGCATTTATAACAGAATGATCATAACTGCAAGTGTATAGATATACTATGACTGACCAACTGATAATCTTCATTGACTGGGGGTTTCGTAGTTTTCACTAAGATTGTACGAATTCAAACATTTTAAAAATAGTTTTATTGAATAATTAAAAATGCCTTCACATAATATTCATAATAAATTATACCCTTTCAACTGAAAAGTTTGATTCTAAAACCTCAGCCTGGAATAATGACAAAATTGAGCTGAATCTAAAGAAACTGCTGCAATAACATGCTAAACATTGCTTTAAATTATGACAAGGATGAAAAAAAAAGACCACTCCAACATTTGTCAGCTTTTTCGAAGTAACCAAGAAATAAAATTGTGGATCAAATAAATCGCTCCTACTGGCACATCGCACAATGCTTTAAACAAGAAGAGCTATCAAAATAGATGCTTCTTTTCAGTGTAAGTACAAACATGACTTAAATGTTTTATTATTTAAAAAGAATATTCATAATGGATCATTTTTTCCATTGGCAACATTTGAGCACCACCTCCTGACCATACACAAAGGTCAATGTAATAGCATGGATTTACTACTGATAAAGTCATTACCTACAAAAAGTGATGTGTAGTCATTCTTGTAATGGAAGTTCTGTAAGAAAGCAATTCTGTTGTTTTAATTTTTAGTTGTATTAAGCATTTTACCTAAAAAAATATTTGTATGTTAGTTTACTTCTCCTGGCTGAATTGTTCTTTTTCAATAATGGAATCTATGAAAAACATCAAGTTGTTTTTAAGTCCAAAGATAGATTGCATTAAGTATGTTTTTAATTTTTTAATTCAATTCATATTCTGAATAAACTCCACATTAAATTTTCCAAAAGTAACACCTGTCACCCAATAAAATTTAAAAAATTCCTCCATATTTTTGTAGTACCATTTCAATCTAATCTTTTTCATGGACCTAGGAGCACTAGTACCAACATCATCTTCAACCTGAGAATGATATTGTGATCATTACGAACTGGTAATAATCACAAAGAAATGCAACTTTCAGATGCTGGAAATTCTAATTAATTATAAATGGAGGTAAATTCAAATCCCATCAGTTATTGTTTTAACCATATAAATCTACTTTACCACTTAACCTTATCTTTGAATTCTTCTTTTACGCTGAATTTCTTTATGCTCTCATATAAAAAGATAATAGTAAAAGAAAAGGGCAGCGAGTGTGCCAGGCGAGCAGATAATCCCTTGTAAAACATGCTCATCCCCTCTTCCTTCCACAATGTTCTAGCTGTATAAATATATGTCTTCCTTTCAGTCTGAAAATAACAAAATGCTGTTAGATGACAGCCACAATAAAGTAAGCAATTCATTTACACATATTACAGACATCATACAAATTGATTATGAAATGCAACATACGTATCCATTTGTATAGTCATGGATGTCAACCATATGCTAATCTATATATATATTTATTTATCTATTTATTTGTCTGTTCTATGTTATAGTTACTAGTATTGTAACTGATTGTACCTTTATGTGAAGGTGTTTGTCAATAAAGAATCTGAATCATATTTGTGTCTGTATCACAGCCACATATTACAGACATTATCATACATATTCATACCTATACCCGGCAGTGTACCACAGCCTATAGTCAGATGGAAACTTTTTATTACTTGTTAAATAGACAGTTTGTGGGATCTTAGACAGAAAAACAATATAATTACAGGAAATTTTTTCATAAATCTTCAATTAATTTTTGATGGAATTCAAACTGACTTTTGTGACAAGAAACTTGTATAATCCCACACGTAAGTCATACAAGGATGTTACCTGTATTCTAAGTCTAATTATATCTAAAACATTGGTAACACAGGTCGCACAGATACCAGCTGACAGTCCTGCGCCACACTGTATGCCAGTCATGGGGACTTTGGCAGAGAGGTAGTATGTCAATATGTCTGTAATAAGAAAGATAGAACGAATATTAATGAATACCACAAGTGATACAGCCTTTAAAACCTTTTCAACATAAAAAAGAGACTTATGCATCATACTTTATACTGTGTGAAATATGTTTATGTGATATTAGATTCCTGTCTGCAAACATTTCTAATAACAAGGCCATTTACTTTCCAGTACAATGCTGAGTTATTCATCCTAAATCCTATTGTTATAGGAATTGTTCAATTACTAGGCATCATACCCGAGTTATATCCATAAATCCACCACCACAAAGCACTACTGGGTATGACCATACTCAAGGTTGCAAAATACCCTTTCCACAGGGCAAGTGGACCTTCTGACCTCCATAGGTGCTGTATAATGGCCAGAGAAGGATAGCTTTGCTTATACACTTCAGGTGGAAGGGCCTTCATATGTGTCTTTTTAGTCTTGTGTCCTAGTTGTCTGTATTGCACCACATTATCAACTGGGACGCCTAAAGTTTGACCAGCTATGGCGGCGGAAGCACCACCAAGGCCAAAAAGCAAGTACCTGTTGTGTAAAAATTCAAACTTTTCCTGTGTTGATAGCAGCTGGCGTACATTCTCATATGTCCATATATATACTATACCAGGAATAATCTGTGCATTTTGTGACAAAAGTCCCCTGTACAACCCTCGTACCCCTTCTTTCCGAATTATCTTGCCAAAGGCATCAAGGGTGCCATTGTACACAGCAGTTTGAGTCTGTGCTTGAATCCTGGTCTTTATGAGAGAAAAAGGGTAAACTAATGCACGTGTAGTTATTCCAGATGCACAAATCAAAGGTATATATTTATAAAGGTTTAACATATCCAAACCTATAACAGGTGCCTCGCTCAGAGCGTGCATTTTTCACCATGTCATCAATACAAGGGTATTTTATGCAACATGTACCTGAAAAGATAGCAAAAACTACACATGTACGTACTTAAAATAATTTCAAGAAATAAAGGACCTTCATTTTCAATATGTTTTTTTATTCTTGCAAATAAAATGACTTTTTCTTTACAAGCCCTCATAATTTTAAGTCACACAATAAATTACAAGGATAAAATGGATTAAAGAAGCATACTTCCAAACATACTGTAAGAAAATACCAAATGTTAAAAAGTAATACATTCTGGCTATTCAACATTGTGGAATGGCACATTCATTGAAGAATTCTGACAAAAATTAGAAACTTACCCTATATATTGACTTTTTATATTTTCAACTTCTCTGTGCAGGAACACGTATACCATAGCCTGAAAAAATTAACCATATTAATCTGTGTCGCTTAGAATTAACTAAGAGAACACACGCACACACAGCTTGGGCATTAGGCTATTATTAGCGACAAAGAATAGGACTAGGGCTTGCAGGATCTGGATCCAAAGAGATAAATGAAGAGATGAGAATGCATCGTGAGCGCACCAAGAGAAAAGGGTACTTTTGTAGTATACCCCCCCACCCTGTAACTTTCTGTAACTTTCACTTTTCAAACAGTTTTTTACATTTTCTTGTTCATCTATGTCAAAGCTATTTAAATAAAATGCTTTTGTAATTACCTGTGGTCTTTTTCGAGTTTTAATCAAGTTTCATCCAGCCCATTGAAATACATTGTGAGAATCTACCATGCATCTTGCAGTGAATAACTTTCCGCGTTTTCATTGGCTAACTCTAAGGCTACATGACTTGCCAGACTCAAGTTTTGTACTTATCATCCCTATTATGTGAAAATGATTTCATGTGAACAAGAAGCTAACAAATTTCACAGAGGAAGTCCAAGTATACAATGTATAAATCTGATTATGTTAAGAAAGAACATGAATAATAAAAAGGGACTGATGTTGACTTCAAGTTTTTATTTTCATTGAGAAAACAAAATGTTTTATAATGATGGGACATCACACAAGCTTCATAATCCTTTTAATATCTACTGAATTTCTTTAAAACAATTTTCAAATGTGTTTTCCCCACTGTCTATAGTACAAGTCAAAACTGAAAGTCATGTAACCTTAGAGTTAGCCAATGAAAATGCGGCAAGTTATTGACTGCAAGATGCATGGTAGATTCTCACATTGTATTTCAATGGGCTGGATTAAACTTGATTAAAACTTGAAAAAGACCACAGGTAATTACAAAAACATTTTATTTAAACAGTTTTGACATAGATGAACAAGAAAATGTAAAAAACTGTAAAAAACTATTTGAAAAGGGAAAGTTACAGGGTGGGGGGGTATACTACAAAAGTACCGAGAAAAGTGTAGAAAGGGGTTACACCCACGTTTGATTGACATTTGTCTCGGGGTAAAATTAAAACTGACCGGGCCTTCACGGAATAAAGACCTGTGTAAAGTGAGGCAAGACCGAATAAGAGAAGTCCCACAGAGTAAATTCCCAGAGGTCTTGATCTCTTGCGGTATCAAAACTCTTGCAGGTTCTCTGGCATTTCAAATTCAAGCGGCCATGACTATTCAGACACAGGCAGTTTCCCCATGTCTGCATTCGTATTCGCTGTCTTTCCCAAAAATCTACAAAATAATGCATCTCCAAACTGCCGGATGAAATCTTACCGAAAATACTTCAGTGAGTAACTGTCCCAGTTCACAAGAAACCGTCTGATGAGAACATTACTCTGCCAAGGTCAATTTTTTAACCAATCCCTGTTGGTTTTACAAACAGGTTTTTGGGAGACTAGACTCGTTTTCGATATAACAAAAATAATCCAAGGTTTTTCATACAGTATTGCTCATTTCCATAACGAGACTTAAATTGGAGAATGATAAACATTTCTCGTGATCAGCCGTGATATCGTCATTTCCTATCATGGCGGCTGGACCGAAGGGTACGTAACTATGATTATGAAGCATATTTATGCCTGGGAGGCATTTAGATTTTCGAGGACAAATTCAGTTACTATTTTTCATCGTACGCTTACTGTTATTGTATTTTTTACTTCTGGTCACTTAAGCAGGTGATAGCAAAGAACAATCCCCCACCTAATCTCTTGTCATTCTGACCCAATAAGAACTTACAAGTGTCAGTCAGTCCGTCAGTCAGTCATTCCGATAAATATGTCTTTTGATAGTGGTACGGACATGTTTAAGATAGGTTTAATTTTCAAGATGATACAGTTTTAATTGTCAGAATAATATTATCGATACGTAGTTACGTATATGTCGCTGTATTGGCGAGTAATGTTTGATAAAGATATAAGGTTCAAAGGTCAAGGTGTGTGAATGTCGAACCAAAAAGAAAACCCATGTCTCTTCTCCTAAATTACGTTATGTAACATAATCGTGCCTGTGCTAGAGAATGGAAAAATGTACAGATACATGTTGTCACAATTATCACATTTCACAGACTGCTGAAAAAATTGTATTTTTTGCTACTGATTAACGTGCACACTAATGTATTTGTTCAAATAAATCTGCCTAGCAAAACTAATCTTCTGTAACATATTAATGGAGTCCATTGAATGTCACTACTCTCAAGATGTGTGATCTCTGAAGAAACTGTGGGTGTGTTGAAGGATTCAATGAAAGTAGACAGTCATTCCCAATTGAAGTACACTCAGTGATGCTTAATGACACTTATTTCATTTGTTCCTTAAAGCAGGAGTGAACACAAATATGCTTTTTAGTATGTGCACACCCTAAACTTGAAATGGAAGTGCTAGAGGTCAAAATTAAAGCCAAGATGTGAAAATTTGCAAAATGATATTATAATATATTTATAAATAAATCATACTAAATTAAGAAATTTGAAAAAAAAAACATTTTTCCTTCACACAAAATGGTTTTTATCATTATTATCATTATGAAAATAATATTTAAAGAGCTGTAGACTATGGAGAGTAAATTGTAACCAGTTATTAGTTAAACACGCCCATATGTAACAGCTGTTCTATCTATTTCTACATATGGTGTAATTCATCAGATGGAATGGATTTTGTTTTGGGAAAACACATGTATATGATGTTTCCTTTTTAGTGCAACACATTTTCTTTGAACTTTGATATATAACATAATAATGATGCATGTTGCTGCATGTCTTTCTGTATTAATTCAGGCTTAGTTTTTTAATCAAGTCATAGTGTATGTAACATGAGCCAGATATTGGGTAGGGACACTTTTTTTTTGCTTTTAGGTCTTACCCTTCAATACCTAAAAAATTCCAGTAATGAATGCTTATATTACTGGTAATAGATCTGTCTAATATGTTTTTTTTTAAAATAAATTTCAGACAATCCTTTCCCATCCCACCTGCAGACATTGACTGTAGACTCCAAGGATTACAGGTACTATAGTTTACCAGCCTTTCAGGACAGCCGCTATGGTAAGTCCAATGTAAATAATGTATTACCCAGGTGTAGACGCATATTGTAATGCATTTAAGACTTGTTCATGCATAAAAAGTTATGTGTGGAAGAAGGCATTCATGAGTGAGAAATGTTTAAGTATCATGATGACCTTCACAGGTTGGCAAAGAAAGTGGAATGTTCTGGAAAACGTGCCTGTTGCTCCTTTTTATACATGGAATGGTTAGTAAACAAAAAATAATAACAGTAGTGATAATGATGATGAAGAGATCAGAAAACTGCTATCAGAATGCTTAGATTTGTGATCCTGTTTTATTTATTTATTATTATTATTTTTTAATTTTTATTTTTATTTAGAAAAGCTCCCCTTCTCCATCCGTGTGTTGTTGGAATCTGCTGTGAGGAACTGTGATGAGTTTCAAGTTAAAAAACAAGATGTTGAAAATATCCTCAACTGGCAAGAAAACCAAGAGAAAAATGTTGAGATTCCATTCAGGCCAGCCAGGGTGATTTTACAAGATTTTACGTAAGTTTTCAATAGCAAAAAATGCAAAGATTAATTTTAAAACTCTTACATAATTGCAAGTAATAGGCAACATCAAAACAAACCTGTGTGTGAATTTTTTTATTGTTATATTTAAAGAGCTTTTTATATGAATGGATTTGAACATCTCTAAATGGTTGGATTGTTACAGAATTTTTGTTTAAGTCAAATTTTGCAGATAAAATTTTTTTCGTCTTCTTTACTAGTGGTGTTCCAGCCGTGGTTGATTTTGCTGCAATGAGGGATGCTGTAAAGAGGCTTGGAGGAGACCCTGAAAAAATTAATCCCAAATGTCCAGCTGACCTGGTTATTGACCACTCAGTCCAAGTAGATGTAGCCAGAAGGTAGATATGTGCTGTGTGATTGAAAGAGTCATTTAGAGAATTGGTGTGTAGATATTTCAATCATGGGTGTCAGATGAGAAAGATTTTCTGAAAACAGTTTTTTATTCTTTTTATTCAAAACTTTTTGATTGTAAAAAATTGATTAAATGTAATTTTTAAATGTTGCCAATATTCTTCTGTAAAATAGATTAATTTAATTCATAAATGTAAATCAGCACAACTCCATGCAATAGAAAAAAATGCCAGAATTCATGAGTTGCATGGGTGTGTAAACTGTTTATGGAATATTATTTTATACAGAGCGGTGATTTGATGCTTGGAATTGACAAGCTTTTGTTTGTGAAAATGAAAATATTTGGATGTGACAAACCACTACTTATGCTTATTTGGACTCACTGAATTATTATTATTATTAATATTATAATTCAATTTTTATATATATTGACAAAATTAGAGAGGAACCATTTAAGTTTTACTTATTGGACTATGATTCATGTCATTACCTCCTTTTTTCAGTCTTCTCAATCGAAATTGTCCAAATCCTGGTGGCGGTGTCAGGAGCGGGTGTATCAGTCGGGCTGCCAAGTCTTCCTTGTGCAATATATGTTTAAACTCAGGCATCCCAGTTTCAGATGAACTTTGTCCATTTCACAATCTAAAAAGCGAGGGGTTCGTACTTTGCGCTATTTGGAAATTTTTTTTCCCTAATATCACATAGCTCTGCATGGCTGGTTGTGTTGGTTCTACATTGTAGTCTGCCTGTCTTATGAAGTAAGATTACTATGCATTTCAAATCGGGTATCTAATAGTTCAGCTTGTAAATATGCTGTGAAAAATTTTTTAAAATTTTGTGTGGTAATCTTACACCAGTGTCGGGTGGTATGTATTTGGTGGGACTGGTTTAAAGATATGCATGTGCTTTATATGTCATGTGTAGATTTAAAGCCAGTTTTGGTTTGGTGTTGTATTTTAATGCTTTATTATTTTAATACATTTAATAATATTACTTTGGAGAGTATTTATTTTTGCTTAAATGTAACCAATGGATGTTCTTTCTATCTTATTGGTTGCAAAGGTTTGTCTGATAGGACCAAGTTTATTTGAAAAAAATTTTTATAATTTTCAAGATGAGCTTGTGAAAATTCAATTTATTGAACTAAATTTTGAATTTGCATGACCTTATATAAATCCCCCTGTAGTGTCTAGTAGGTCGTGTTCTGAAAAACTACTTTTTCATCTGGAAGATTCCTTTGACATTTGATTGACAACTCGATCATGTTGATAAACTGCAGGTGACTTTTTTTTTATTTCATATTTGTTTTTCTTCTGTGCTAATGCCTTAGATGTGTCCACCATATTTTTCTTTATAGTGAAAAAGTAAAACTGTATTCAAATAGACATTTTAACTTGATACTGTGTAGTCTTCATGAATGGCACAGAGTAAGCTTATTTACCGCTGGTTAATCATTACAAGGGAACCTTACTAGACTGATATGCTATAGGCTCTTAATGTGCTGACTTGCCAGTCTCATCAGGATTCCACCTAAAAATTGGCCTTTAAAACCTTATACTTCTTGGGGATTAGTTGGTGGTTTTAGGCATTTTGCATTCAGTGTGCAGGACAAAATCAAGACATTTGTCAGTGTTTAGAGCAAAAATGTATCACAGATTTGTAAGCCCTTTTGTTGCAAAGTGATGCACATATATTTAGGATGTCTTTACATATTCCCTAGTCCTTTTCTGTAAGAACAATGCCTTAAAATTGTTTTGATAATTTTTATGGTAACAGAAAATCTTAAAATGATTAAAACATCGCTGTTTGGAAAAATGTGAAACTGGAGAAAATTTAACTTTGAATAATTAGTAATCTTGTTTAAATCATCATGTACTTGGTAACATTGGTTTTGTGTTTACACATTAAGGTACGTGCACTTTTTAAGATCAAACAGAGCTTCCAGGGGGCTGCCAAACTAACACTTCCACGTGCGAAAAGAATATCAAAATCAGTTGTGAATCTTATGAATTAATGTTAAAGAAGGCAGTCCAGTGCTGCTTCACCTGATCTTGCCATCAACACCATGTGTCCTGCTTCTTAATTGAATTACTAATAATTTATGACAGTGGATTAGTTGTTATAAAGATCCTGTTAATTGCTTATTTCAAAATACCCCGCATAAAATCCTTGGGGGTTATTGTAGGTGGAATCTACTTTTTGCTGTTCTGTTGTATTTACTTAAGCAGCATTCACCTGTTGCTAATGGTTTTATCTTTACTGAATTTTTTTTTTTACAGTTAGTAATCTAAAATAGGTAATTTTTTACTTCTGCATACTAAACTTTGCCTTGCTTTTATTGTGTTTGTAGTTTTTTTTTACCAAACACAAAATGATTGATCATGAAATATAGATGCATAATCTATGCACAATCAAAAAAGACAAAATTATAATCCCAACCAATTATATAGCAATGTTTTAAATTCTTTTCCTGTAATATGATGTTTTATTTCTTTTTGATAACTCATGAAGCATAATAATGCAGCAGGTAGCTTCTTGCAGATTTAACTGTGAAATACTTTGTTTTGCCCCTTGTTTGTTGTAGAAATTTTACAGCAGCATTATGTGCTCTTTATTGAATTATGAATTAACGGGTTACTACATTTTCACTTTGAAAATGATATTCTTTTCCTGACGTTGTATATTCATTTTCTGCTACTGACATATTGCAGCAATGTCCATTGACAGTTTTTCTTTGTTATGTTTAAAAAGAATTTAAACATTTTTTTTATTGCAGTGCTACTGCTTTACAGAAAAACCAAGAATTGGAATTTGATAGAAACAAAGAACGATTTGTTTTCCTAAAGGTCAGTATATTACTATCAACCAGACAAATTCTTAATGTTGTGATTTAACAGTGGGAGTATTTTAGATAAGTGTGCAATGAGAGTTTATACATTGATCCTCATGAACATCGTGCCCTTGATTTATAATGCATGCAAACATGAATTTCAAAGACTATTGTACAATTTTGTTGATTGCATTAAATCAGTATTTTTCTTGAAGATAATTGCATGGTTGTTTGCCTTTATACTTCCCTCTGATAAGTATTTAATTATCAGCTGCTAATGGTTAAAATATGTCACTGATTATCCAGTGGGGAGCCAAGGCATTGAAGAACATGCTCATAGTGCCACCAGGCTCTGGCATTGTGCATCAAGTGAACCTGGAGTACCTGGCCAGGGTTGTATTTGAAGAGAATGGGATACTGTACCCTGACAGCTTGGTGGGCACAGATTCCCACACCACTATGATCAATGGGCTGGGAGTTGTTGGCTGGGGTATGTACAACTTGCAGCTTAGAATTGTAATTTAGTGCCTAGTATTCTTCAGTTATTGTCTCTGTTGTCTATGTATGTAATATCCATACTTTTGCTTATTTTTGTGTGTAGGTGTTGGAGGTATTGAAGCTGAAGCAGTGATGTTGGGCCAGGCCATCAGCATGGTCCTACCAAAGGTTGTGGGATACAAAATTACTGGACAGCTGAGCCCCTTGTGCACATCCACTGATGCTGTCCTTACCATCACCAAGGTAAGTCTTGTATTATCTTTAATGGTAGCAAAGGAGATTTAACTTATGAAATATGCTTCAGCTCAAGGTAAGCATTTCAGTTCACATAACACCATTAAAATATGGGATAAGTATTAGAAAAACTGAAGAAATCCAAACACAAACTCATTTTTAAAAAAATATTTTCATGTGATAAATCCTTAACAACCCTTTTTTTTAAATGCTGCAATATGATGTATATTTTAGCATCTGAGACAGATAGGGGTGGTGGGCAAGTTTGTAGAATTCTTTGGGGATGGTGTGGCCTCCCTGTCCATTGCTGATAGGGCCACAATCTCCAACATGTGCCCAGAGTATGGGGCCACCATAGGCTTCTTCCCTGTGGACCAGATGAGCATGACTTATCTGAAGAATACAGGTGCGGTATTTACCTGCATGGAAGTTGTAATCAGATGTTTTGTTCACCTTTATAATAGCCTCTTTCTCCCCAGCTCTCCCCCCTCATTCTCTCTCTTTTCTCTCTCTCATCTATTTTTTTCTCTTTCTCTCTCTCTCTCTCTCTGCAAAATTATAATATATCAACCAGTCAAAATCATTTAGTTTCACTTCATTCATGTGGTTGTTTATTTGAAATAATCTAGAAAGACATCTGCCTCCTTTTCAGCTCGTGATGAGAAAAGAGTTGCTCTTGTGGAAGCTTATCTGAAGCAAAACAAAATGTTCAGAAATTTCAATGATGCAAGTGAAGATCCAGTCTTTTCTGAGGTATGTACAGTTTGTTAAATTATTCTGAGACCTTTTTCTTCAATGGAAAAACTGATGTCATAAGTAATTTGTTACTCATTGTTTGATGTGTAGATATAATTTCAAACTGCCAAAAGATTTCCATGCAATAACAGACAAATCTCAGGGGCGGATCCAGAGATATTTTCTGACGGTCTTCCAAATTATTTTGTTGATCCATCCTCTTTTTTCACCGTCTTCCAACAGAAAACACCAGATACCCGTCAATGTAAACTTGAAAATCTGACCGTCTTCCGGAGAAGACGGCCTAAATCCGCCCCTGAATCTATTGCAGTATGTGTGAATTTTCAGATAGTTGAACTGAACCTTAGTGATGTGGTTCCATGCTGTTCAGGACCCAAGAGGCCTCATGATAAAGTGCCTGTTGCAGATATGAAGGATGATTTCACCAAATGTCTCAGCAACAAAGTTGGCTTCAAGGTTAGCTTTTATGGAAACCCTTATTATGTCTGATGAAGACAGTTCCGAACTAAAAACGCCTTGAGTTGTATTTAAACATTTCTTTTTATATGAGACCTGACATTATACCTTGTATAAGTATTCAGTTGGTATATTTCAAAAACTAACAGTCACTTCCTTTAGATGTTCATAAAGTAAATCGCATTTTACCAACAGGGGTTTGCAGTTCCACAAGATAAGCTTGCTACCACTGTGCCAATGGTGTTTGAGGGAAAAGAGTACACTTTGACTCATGGTTCTGTTGTCATTGCTGCTGTCACCAGCTGTACCAATACCAGCAATCCATCTGTTATGCTGGGAGCAGGTATGGATTAGTGGTTATGTTCAGTAAGACTGAGACATGACAGGGTTTGAATACAGATAGAATACAGATTGCCCTTTATAGAATGCAATGTCATTATATGAACAGTGATGCCTTATGCAGTTCGGGAATGAACATGATTCCAAGTAATATTTGATTTGTGTCATGTAAAATTCCAAGAAAACCAATGTTAGTTGCTCTTGTGCACTATGGATGATAGTCTATACCCGCAGCATAACAATATTTTAGTCTGATTTTCCAGATTATTCTACCTCTACAATTTTGATTGAAATCAGAAATGATTGATCTGAACATTTTTTCAGGCTTGTTGGCTAAAAAGGCAGTGGAAGCTGGATTAAGTGTCAATCCATACATCAAGACAAGCCTGTCACCAGGAAGTGGTGTGGTGACCTGTTACCTGAAGGAGAGCGGGGTCATGCCATTCCTAGAGACCCTTGGGTGAGTAGAAACAAAGCTGAATCTTATTTCATGGTTCTTTTAATCATATTTGTATTGTTTTGTTGCTATTATATTTATGGTTATTTATGACAAATAATTTGATTTTTTTATTTTGATAATTAAACAGTAATTTATGTGATTCATGCAAGCAAGACACATTTCATCATTTGTAATTCCATGTCTGTATTTCCAATGATCGTTACACCATTGCATTCAGTCATGCATATTTGTAATTGCAGGTTTGATGTGGTTGGCTATGGATGTATGACCTGTATAGGAAACAGTGGACCACTAGCTGAACCTGTGTCACAGGCCATTGAAAAGGTGAGTACTTCCTTGAAGTCTATGAAAGTTAAAGTAAAATGACTTTGGTAGCACTATAACTTCAGACATGATTCCTTAGCTTTTGCTTGCAATTATAATTTTTCATTTCTGGACATTTCATTCAGAAGCCTGCATTATACAAGATTTTAACATCAACAAGAACAGCTGTACATTACATTACATTACATTACATTACATTACATTACATTACATTATATCTGACTTACAAGTCACTTAAAATTCATATTCTTTAAACAACAAAAAAAATCGTGAAAAAAGTGCCCATCCACATCTTCTATAACATTGTCATTTCAGGGTGATCTTGTTGCCTGTGGTGTTCTGTCTGGAAACAGAAACTTTGAAGGCCGTATCCATCCTCTGACCCGTGCCAACTACCTGGCCTCCCCACCACTGGTCATTGCCTATGCAATTGCAGGAACCGTGTGCATCGACTTTGAAAAGGAACCTCTTGGTAATTCTTCAATCTGCAGGGGAAATTGCAGAATGTTTTAGTGATGTTTTTTAGAGAATTATAAAAGATCTCTGCATAAAAGATAGTCTCTGTGGTTATATTCAGCTTTTAACTTGGTAAAAAAAAATTAATGTTCTGTATTAGCTTGCTACAGAAGTGTCTTTATTTCTAAGTGAGGAAATTATAGATTCAAACTTGTTTTGTTTTAAGGCATCAATGGAGATGGGAAGCCAGTGTTCTTGAGAGACATTTGGCCATCAAGAGAAGAAATACAGGTGAGTGTTCTTGGTATATAGAATGGACAGGTCTTTCTGGGAAGCCCTGTGCAATAGTAAAGGCCTGGGAATCAAAATGTGTTTGATATTTGATATTCTACTAAGGATATTTTTTGACATTTTATTTGTATCAATTTGAGGCTTTCTTTATTTTATTATTTGTTAACTGATAATTTTTCTGTTTTTAGCAAATAGAGAGAAATGTTGTGGTGCCTGCTTTGTTTAAGGAAGTGTACTCCAGAATTGAGGTATGTCATCAACAGTGATTCTTATTTTGATTTCTATTTTTCTCCTTAGTAAAATGTTAGCCCACTTCTCTTATTTTCAGTTCATGAGAGTTCATGTTTTGATTCAGTGGGATGCAGTGACATTTAAAGGGAAGGAATGTGACCTTTCATAAAAGTTGCTACCTTCACAAGATTTCAAGAATATTATATTTTCCTTGTAGGAAGGCACAGAACGCTGGAACTCCCTTGATGCCCCAGAGGGGATGCTATACCCATGGGACCCTAAGTCCACGTATATCAAGTCGCCTCCATTCTTTGAAACTATGGTATGTGCACCTTCAGCCATAGCTGGTGAAATGATTTATTTAAAATAAGTAATGGGCAATGAGGTAATAAATTTCTCACACTATAAAGTTGTCTGGACATATTTTTACTTACCAACTCTTGAAATATGACATAGATTTCACTGGTGTAAATTTTTATTTGGCACTGAAGAATTGCTCAATTTTTGCGGCTTCAAGTGAGTGTGTGTGCATGCTAACATGCAACGTGTAAATGGCACAATATAAAGAATTGTACTCTTACCTTTACAGACCAAAGAACTGCCTCCAGTGCAGCCTATTACAGATGCCTATGCTTTGCTCAACTTGGGAGACTCAGTCACTACTGACCACATCTCTCCAGCTGGCAGTATTGCCAGAAATAGTCCAGCTGCAAGATACCTAGCAGGAAGAGGGTAAGTCCGGTATTCTTTAGTAAGCCAATCCTCCCAATACACTGCATTCCCAGAAACAGTCCATTTACTAGATACCTGACAGATAAAAGGTGATTGATTGGTTTAAGAGAACTCGACCTTAGCGAATGCCCACATATATTTGCTACAATTTCTACAGTTTCAGAAAATTTTGCATTTGTTACACCTTTCAGTTTCTATTCAGTTTACTATTTTGTATTTACACATCTGTGTTATTGGCTTGAGATTCATCCTGGTGAATTTAAGTATACCTCATTGTTTTATGTATCAAGTTGTGACTGAAAATATTGTTGCATTTTTTCTGAACTGCAGACTGACTCCAAGGGAATTCAATTCATATGGATCACGACGTGGCAACGATGCTGTCATGGCGCGTGGAACATTTGGCAATATTCGTCTGTTCAACAAGTTCATAGGGAAAGCTGGCCCTAAGACTGTCCATGTGCCCTCTGGGGAACAGGTGAGAATGGTTGAAATTTTTAAGAATAGCATGGAAATATTCGACACCAAATTTATTTGGCAATTGCTGGCAAAACTTTTTCAAAGAGATTTTGAGTAGTGTATCAAAGTGTCCATCATTTGTGATTTAAGAGTTCATATTATGGCAAGATGATGGAAAACAGTCTTTGAAATTTCTATAGGTCTTATAAGCACTGTGATTGTATTCATTTTCAGATGGACGTCTTTGATGCAGCAGAGCGGTACCGCAGTGAAGGAAAGAACCTGATCATCTTAACAGGGAAGGAGTATGGGTCTGGTTCCTCCAGAGACTGGGCTGCAAAGGGACCCTGGATGATGGTAAATTGTTGTTTATGAATGGTATTAATGCTGATGAAGATTAGGTCAACAGTCAACATTGCACAAAGATGAGCCATCTTTCCAAGGTTGAAGATTTTTACGTATGATATACTATTAACAATTTGATTTATGTTTTGAGATGAAATGCAAATTATAGTGATTTGCATCAAAGACAAAAGACCAAACCACATCCTTTTCTATTCACAGGGTATCCGTGCGGTAATTGCAGAAAGTTATGAACGCATTCACCGCAGTAACCTGGTTGGGATGGGTATCATCCCTCTCCAGTACATGCAGGGTGAGAATGCAGACTCACTGAACCTCACCGGAAAAGAGACATTTACTATTGACCTGCCACAAGATCTTGCCACTGGCATGGTTGTTGATGTCAAGGTACTTGTCTTTAAGAAAATTGTTTCACCAGTGAATAAGGCAGCATTTTAATGGACAGTTGTATTCCTGTTAGAAAATGATGATTTTATAACTATCAAATTGTCTTAAGGCTATCAGAGTGGGCTCAGTTAAGAATTGCCATTTGTACAATTATTTGCTCTACTTGGTAAAAATTTTGAAATATGAAGAATTAATGGAACAATTATTGTAAGCGTATGTTATTTTGAGTAATTTCTAACTACTTTGACATTTTCTGTTCTCCAGGCAAGCAGTGGCACCACATTTAAAGCCCTAGTGAGATTTGACACCGAAGTGGAACTGGCCTACTTCCGCAATGGAGGCATTCTCAACTATATGATCCGTGGAATGCTGTAACACCTTAGATAAAACTTGATTTAAGGGAAAATGCTGACAATTTTATGAATTCCCTAAAACTTCATCCTTGGTTATAAGCAAACAATACTGCCATAGAGTGATAATGAGAGGTTAATGTTGTGGGTAAAAGGTTATTCACACGTAAACTAGTCTATAAACAATTTGTTGCGATGGTGATCAGTAATTCCCAATATAAATCAAATTTACAGTTATACAGCTGTTAAACAGTGATAGATGATAAATATACTGGATGTTCTAGTATTTTATATGAAAAAATTAAGTAAGAAAAACTACTGAGTTTTTGTTAGATGTTGATTTAAGCTTAAACAATATGGTATAAGTTTCTAGAATATATTTGTAAATGTGACATGGTCTTCACAGAGATATTTAAAACTTAGGTTAGTGCCTAGATGAACTGCTCAAATCAAAGAGATACAAGTACACAAAATTTGTTCTTCTAATTGTGATGCACAACTAGTTGAATTTTTTGTTTTATTTTTATGAAAGTGTGGTAATAACAATCCTGTTAAGTGATTATTATTATAATCACATGGTAATGATCAAAAATCATTTTGAAGAGATGTGGTTATACGTTTGATGAATAAATGGTCCTCTCATATTTATGTGCAACGTGGTAGCTGTTACCAGACCATACCAGTTGTGTAAACATGGGACGGCATATTTACTGAAACTCGCTCTTATATCTTGTTTATTTGTTGCAGTTCTCATGTGTCTAGCGACACGCTGTATTATGTGTAGCCTCTTTACAAGCCTAAAGTCTACTTCAGTTTTCTATCAAGCTGAAGGTGATAGTTGTATTCTGCTTAGAGGTGCAGTCCGTTTCTCATTACTTTTTACAGGTGACACTTCTGACAAAAGTACGCACAGTTCATTGACAACCCCGACATCTTGTCTTTTTAACACAAGTACACTTAATAAGTGAACCGTGTAACTACATACCTTGGCTTTCTTTGTCCCAAAGTGTGACCATGGAATATAACGCTGGTGCTGAACTTACTTATGCCCCGATTTCGAAAATCGGCCAAATCGGGGCATAAGTAAACTCGTCATCTCTTCAATCTCCTTGTGCATGTCTCCATGCTGCATCTCCAACTTGCATTTTTTAACGAATACAGTTATACATTTAAAAAAAAGAGATGAAGAGCAAACGGCAGAAGAACTGACAAGTGGTTCCGAAACTTTTATTATGTATTTGTTTTTGATCTCCCCGATTTGGACAATCCTGGAGAACTGCACCCACTTACCTGTGGAATTTTTTAGCACGTCAAAATCAAGGTACAAGTTGAATGCACTGCAGAATAACTTTGGTCTTATTATCTAAAATTAACCGCCACTACACCATCCACTTGATAGTAAAATCGGTCCATTAGCCTATGTACCGAGATCGTCCCCTTTAAACAGAATTCTCCTCAAGGTTATTTTGTGGGTTGTTGGTACGTGACCAAACTCGTGCCAACCTGAATTTTCATTTTTATTTCCAATATTCAGTTTTCACTACGAGTTGACATCATATTTTATAACTCAAAGAAATGAAGTGAATTTCTTCTGAAAAATTTGTAAACAAACGTCTGGTTTAGTAAATGAAAAGGTTTCTGAACAGACATCTTTCAACAATAAGGGCTATGAGCCTCACGCGGGAGTTGTAAGAAAAGCATTAACATCCTCATTAGCCACGTCATGCGCGAGAATGATGCAGCAGCCCCATCTCTACAGCCATTGCCCCAGACAACGATTGATAAATTGAGCCAATATAGTGATAGCATATTAAAGCTGGACACGAGAAAGACATTCTCCTTGTAGATCTCCCCAGCAAGGCTAAGAACAAGTGCATTATCATGAAAAAACAAAGGCAAAGATACTGTTATCCAAAAATACCGCTTATAATCTTGTGTTTGATAGGCACTTAATCCCCCACTCCGAATGACATTAGATTTTATTATTAAACTTTAACCGACGGGTGTGGTTTTATTTTAAACATATATAATAAGTGCTAGATTTAAGAATATTTTATAAATGATTAAATATATGCCATCTGCAATACAGTACTGAAAGATGGCGTAATACAGCATTGTCCAAAAAGGGATCCATTTTATGTAGTTTACATAAAATATACAACTTACTAAATATCTCACTTTTTGAGCTCCGTGTTCTTCCCACCAGTCGTGGTTACTTCATAATTAACAGGCTTTCCAAATAATTGATGTTGCGTTTCTTCAAAACAACGAATAAGTTTGTATATCAGCATCATGATAGTGGTCACTTGTTGCGCTGTTTTAATTCATCGTTATATAACTTAAAGTACAACATTTTAAAATTGTCTCACAAGATCATTTATTTTCAATCGCAGAAAGGTTACAGTGCTCAAAGAATAAAAAGTTTTAAGAAATGTCAGTTCTTAATTTTGGCACAACCATTTGGCCTCAAAAGGTGTTATTCTCTTAATGTCGTTTATATGCAAGTGTATTTCAAATTGGTGATTACTTTTCATCAAAATTTGTTATTACCTCATTTATATTTTTCATTTTCCTTGATTATCGTATTGATCGTGTAATATGATCCAGCCATATCCAAAGAAATGATAATAATTGGTTCTTCTACATGTACCATCATTTGAAAGTGGCCATACTGCCAGCATACATGGAGCTATTTCTGAGCTGTTCTTTCCTCAGTTCTTCTCCTGGCTAGTAATGCTAGCTTCCCTAATTCATCTAAGAATATTCTATCATGATCTTATATAGCCTAGCTTT
This sequence comes from Lingula anatina, assembly GCF_001039355.2. The sequence goes on from NW_019774291.1 coordinate 113,490, forward strand.
GGCCGTGATGCTGTGTCCTTTGTTGTTATTTTTGGAGATTTAACAATAATTTCCTCCCATTCGGTTCTCCAAGATCTTTCTGTCTTCCCACACTTACAATCTTTATTGTTTATCATATTCTCTTCCATCTACGCACAAATCCATCAAATCTTAACTCTTTTAGGAAATTCCCTCAAGTGTTTTTTTTTTTTTTTTTTTTTTTTTTTTTTTTTT
>NW_019774291.1:114071-124567 GCF_001039355.2 Lingula anatina
TTCATTTTTCTGGACTGGCTGTCGAGTGTGCTGTTTTGGCTTCTACTCGGACTGTTGCTAAGTGATCACCCAGCATGAGGAAAGGCATGTCCACTAGAATGTGAAGATGTAGGATAGAAAGGAAACTGCTGCAAACAAACCTTTCTCTCGTAGGTGTTATTTTAACCCCTGCCATTCTCAAATAAAATCCAAATAAACAATACAGTCAACTAAAACTGAAATATAAATCATTTTGCAGCGTCTTTGTTGAACAATCCAACATAACCAATGTTTTTATTTTGTCTCACCTTCACTTTATTATGCCTCGTCAATTTCATCTAGCAGATCCTCGACCACGTAAGTCAACTCTTTACGGGAGAGCTTTGACATGTCCAGTTCGTCAGAGTCTCGTACTGGATCTTCATTTCTAAAACAGCAAAGATGTATTTATTTTTCTATTATGGTTTAATTTGATTGAATTTAACAGAAAATAATACTATAGGTATTTGACAAGGTAGTTAGCTAATGACTGATTATTTAATTATTTATATATAACGGGGCTGGCCTGAGATAATATTACCTTTCCAACTGATCAATCTTAGCAGTGAAGAGATCGACTGGGGAGCGAGGAGCGGCCATGAGCTGCACAGGCACACCCAATACCATAAGGTCCTCGGTGAGTTCATGAGATAAACTTGGCCCGACTGCAATTAAAATGCAAGAAAAAAGAAACGACCTTTATGTTTTTTATCAGCTATAGTTATATTGACTTCACACCTTCGTCTTGAAATTTTGTTTATGCGAATGCTTTCTCTTCTGGACTTTTGAAGACAAAAAAAAGGAACGTAAATGTGAAATACTATGAGGTCGAAAGAGACAACTAAAAGCAAACCTTTATTTCCTCCTCCAAAGATATTTCTAATCCTCCTGCAGAACCCTAATTTCCGTTGACTCTCTGAAGTTAAATATTTCAAAAGATAAAAACTTGTTTCATCAAGGTATCTTGAAGCCATAACTGTGTTTATTCACTTATGACAGTGATGCCGAACTCACAACATCTCACATGTATCGCAATTTCTACAATGTTACACCTATATTTATTATTTCGATATTTATTTATTTATTCGTTGTATTTTACATATATTCACCATCGTTGGACTCTTTCCAGTGATGACTGTTAATAACATCAACTACAATGAGAACAAAAAATATGCTTATGATAATTAAGGTTCAAGTTGAAAAATTCAATTATGAAAAATATCGAATGTAACCTGCTATTACGTTCGTTGGTAATTTGATTTTCCTCTAAAGTAAAAAAAAAGTAATATGGAATAACATGAGACGTTTAGGAAAAAAATATTAATATACTTACTAGATTGCGAGCATCCCATTGTTATAATTAATCAAAAGCAATAACTTCAGCGTTAAGTCAGCGATTACTTTGCCGCTATGCGAGTTAAGTGCATTATGGTACAGTCATTATTATGACGTCACCATCTGATGGTATGTAGTGACGTCACGTACAACAATGGATTTCATGAGGTCTTCATTACAGCATTTTTGTTACATTTGATTTATGTGCAAAAACGAATGTTCCATAATCTTCTATAGAAACTGAACCTAATTTTAAATCACCAAAGCAACAAAACCTTCAGATACCATCTCTTTTCTTATCCTCCATGAAAAGGAAGACCACGGAGTCACGATGTGCTATAAGGGTGGTTTCGTCATAGGCCTAACGACCATCTATAACCCTCTCATCTCATATTCCGGCGAAGCNTCTTTGTTTATATGGATCAGAATAAGTGACATAAAGCATACATTTATACAAATATGTCTCTGTAGTCTATGTATGTAATGTCCATATTTTTGCTTATTTTTGCGTGTAGGTGTTGGAGGTATTGAAGCTGAAGCAGTGATGTTAGGCCAGGCCATCAGCATGGTCCTACCAAAGGTTGTGGGATATAAAATTACTGGGCAGCTGAGCCCCTTGTGCACATCCACTGATGCTGTCCTTACCATCACCAAGGTAAGTCTTGTATCATCTTTAATGGTAGCAAAGGGGATTTAACATATGAAATATACTTCAGCTCAAGGTAAGCATTTTAGTTCACATAGCAGCATTGAAATATGGGACAAGTATTGGAAAAACGGAAGAAATCCAAATGCAAACTGTTTTGTATTTTTTTTTTTTTCTGTATTTTTTTTTTTTTTTCATATGATAATTCCTTAACAACCCTTTTTCTTTAATACTGTATATTTTAGCATCTGAGACAGATAGGGGTGGTGGGCAAGTTTGTAGAATTCTTTGGGGATGGTGTGGCCTCCCTGTCCATTGCTGATAGGGCCACAATCTCCAACATGTGCCCAGAGTATGGGGCCACCATAGGCTTCTTCCCTGTGGACCAGATGAGCATGACTTATCTGAAGAATACAGGTACGGTATTTACCTGCATTGAAGTTGTAATCAGATGTTTTGTTCACCTTTATAATAGCCTCTTTCTCCCCAGCTCTCCCCCCTCATTCTCTCTCTTTTCTCTCTCTCATCTATTTTTTTCTCTTTCTCTCTCTCTCTCTCTGCAAAATTATAATATATCAACCAGTCAAAATCATTTAGTTTCACTTCCTTTATGTGGTTGTTTATTTGAAATAAACTAGAAAGACATCTGCCTCCTTTTCAGCTCGCGATGAGAAAAGAGTTGCTCTTGTGGAAGCTTATCTGAAGCAAAACAAAATGTTCAGAAATTTCAATGATGCAAGTGAAGATCCAGTCTTTTCTGAGGTATGTACAGTTTGTTAGATTATTCTGGCACCTTTTTCTTTGATGGAAAAACTGATGTCATAAGTAATTTGTTATTCATTGTTTGATGTGTAGATATAATTTCAAACTGCCAAAAGATTTCCATGCAATAACAGACAAATCTATTGCAGTATGTGTGAATTTTCAGATAGTTGAACTGAACCTAAGTGATGTGGTTCCATGCTGTTCAGGACCCAAGAGGCCTCATGATAAAGTGCCTGTTGCAGATATGAAGGATGATTTCACCAAATGTCTCAGCAACAAAGTTGGCTTCAAGGTTAGCTTTTATGGAAACCTCATTATGTCTGATGAAGACAGTTCCGAACTAAAAATGCCTTGAGTTGTATTTAAACATATCTTTTTTACATGAGACCTGACATTATACCTTATATATGTATTCAATTGGTATATTTAAAAAACTAACAGTCACTTCCATTAGATGTTCATAAAGTAATCACATTTTACCAACAGGGGTTTGCAGTTCCACAAGACAAGCTTGCTACCACTGTGCCAATGGTGTTTGAGGGAAAAGAGTACACTTTGACTCATGGCTCTGTTGTCATTGCTGCTGTCACCAGCTGTACCAATACCAGCAATCCATCTGTTATGCTGGGAGCAGGTATGGATTAGTGGTTATGTTCAGTAAGACTGAGACATAACAGGGTTTGAATACAGATAGAATACAGATTGCTCTTTATAGAATGCAATGTCATTATATGAACAGTGATGCCTTATGCAGTTCGGGAATGAACATGATCCAAGTAATATTTAATCTGTGTCATGTAAAATTCCAAGAAAACCTCTATTTGTTACTCTTGTGCACTATGGATGATAGTCTATACCCGCAGCATAACAATATTTTAGTCTGATTTTCCAGATTATTCTACCTCTACAATTTTGATTGAAATCAGAAATGATTGATCTGAACATTTTTTCAGGCTTGTTGGCTAAAAAGGCAGTGGAAGCTGGATTAAGTGTCAATCCATACATCAAGACAAGCCTGTCACCAGGAAGTGGTGTGGTGACCTGTTACCTGAAGGAGAGTGGGGTCATGCCATTCCTAGAGACCCTTGGGTGAGTAGAAACAAAGCTGAATCTTATTTCATGGTTCTTTTAATCATATTTGTATTGTTGCTATTGTATTTATGGTTATTTATGACAAATAATTTGATTTTCTTATTTTGATAATTAAAAGGTAATTTATGTGATTCATGCAAGCGAGAGACATTTCATCATTTGTAATTCCATGTGTCTGTATTTCCAATGACAGTTACACCATTGCATTCAGTCATGCATATTTGTAATTGCAGGTTTGATGTGGTTGGCTATGGATGTATGACCTGTATAGGAAACAGTGGACCACTAGCTGAACCTGTGTCACAGGCCATTGAAAAGGTAAGTACTTCCTTGAAGTCTATGAAACACCAGCCAATATGTTCCTCCTCATGATAAAATATAAATGTTAAAGTAAAATGACTTTGGTAGCACTAAAACTTCAGACATGATTCCTTAGCTTTTGCTTGCAATTATAATTTTTCATTTCTGGACATTTTCATTCAGAAGCCTGCCTTATACAAGGATTTTTGGAAAGACTATTAAGAAATATTGTCGGTGGATTTTAACATCAACAAGAACAGCTGTACATTACATTACATCTGACTTACAAGTCACTTAAAATTCATATTCTTTAAACAACAAAAAATCGTGAAAAAAGTGCCCATCCATATCTTCTATAACATTGTCATTTCAGGGTGATCTTGTTGCCTGTGGTGTTCTGTCTGGAAACAGAAACTTTGAAGGCCGTATCCATCCTCTGACCCGTGCCAACTATCTGGCCTCCCCACCACTGGTCATTGCCTATGCAATTGCAGGAACCGTGTGCATCGACTTTGAAAAGGAACCTCTTGGTAATTCTTCAATCTGCAGGGGAAATTATAGAATGTTTTAGTGTGATGTATTTTAGAGAATTATAAAAGATAGTCTCTGCGGTTATATTCAGCTTTTAACTTGGCTAAATATTTTTTAATGTTCTGTATTAGCCTTGCTACAAAAGTATTTCTTTATTTCTAAGTGAGGAAATTATAGATCCAAACTTGTTTTGTTTTAAGGCATCAATGGAGATGGGAAGCCAGTGTTCCTGAGAGACATTTGGCCATCAAGAGAAGAAATACAGGTGAGTGTTCTTGGCATATATTATGGAAGGGTCTTTTGGGGAAGCCTTGTGATATAATAAAGGCCTGGGAATTAAAATGTGTTTGATATTTGATATTCTACTTTGGATATTTTTTCACAATTTATCTGTATCAAATTCAGTGAGATTTCCTTTATTATTTGTTAATTGAAAATTATTCTGTTTTTAGCAAATAGAGAGAAATGTTGTGGTGCCAGCTTTGTTTAAGGAGGTGTATTCCAGAATTGAGGTATGTCATCAACAATGATTCTTATTTTTAGGGAAGTATTTTAAAGTATTTTCTCCTTAGTAAAACATTAGCCCACTTCTCTTATTTTCGGTTTACCAGAGTTCATGTTTTTATTCAGTGAGATGCAGTGACATTTAAAAGGAAGGAATATGACCTTTCATAAAAGTTGCTACCTTCACAAGATTTCAAGAATGTTTTATTTTTCTTGCAGGAAGGCACAGAACGCTGGAACTCCCTTGATGCCCCAGAGGGGATGCTATACCCATGGGACCCTAAGTCCACGTATATCAAGTCACCTCCATTCTTTGAAACTATGGTATGTGCACCTTCAGCCATAGCTGATGAGTTGATTTATTTAAAATAAGTAATGGGCAATGAGGTAATAAATTTCTCACACTATAAAGTTGTCTGGACATATTTTTACTTACCAACTCTTGAAATATGACATAGATTTCACTGGTGTAAATTTTTTATTTGGCACTGAGGAATTGCTCAATTTTTGCTGCTTCAAGTGAGTGTGTGTGCATGCTAACATGCATGTACTGGTATATGTGTAAATGACACAATATAAAGAATTGTAATCTTACCTTTACAGACCAAAGAACTGCCTCCAGTGCAGCCTATTACAGATGCCTATGCTTTGCTCAACTTGGGAGACTCGGTCACTACTGACCACATCTCTCCAGCTGGCAGTATCGCCAGAAATAGTCCAGCTGCAAGATACCTAGCAGGAAGAGGGTAAGCCCAGTATTCTTTAGTAAGCCAATCCTCCCAATACACTGCATTCCCAGAAACACTCCAGTTACTAGATACCTGACAGGGAAAAGGTGATTGAATGGTTTAAGAGAACTTGACTTTAGCGAATGCCCACATATATTTGTTACAATTTCTACAGTTTCAGAAAATGTTGCATTTGTTACACCTTTCAATTTCTATTCAGTTTACTATTTTGTATTTACACATCTTTGTTATTGGCTTGAGATTCATCCTGGTGAATTAAAGTATTCCTCATTACTTTATGTATCAAGTTGTAACTGAAAATATTGTTGCATTTTTTCTGAACTGCAGACTGACTCCAAGGGAGTTCAATTCATATGGATCACGACGTGGCAATGATGCTGTCATGGCGCGTGGAACATTTGGCAATATTCGTCTGTTCAACAAGTTCATAGGGAAAGCTGGCCCTAAGACTGTCCATGTGCCCTCTGGGGAACAGGTGAGAATGGTTGAGATTTTTAAGAATAGCATGGAAATATTCGACACCAAATTTATTTGGCAATTGCTGGCAAAACTTTTGCAAAGAGATTTTGAGTAGTGTATCAAAGTGTCCATCATTTGTGATTTAAGAGTTCAGATTATGGCAAGATGATGGAAAACGGTCTTTGGAATTTCTATAGGTCTTAAAAGCACTGTGATTGTATTCATTTTCAGATGGACGTCTTTGATGCAGCAGAGCGGTACCGCAGTGAAGGAAAGAACCTGATCATCTTAACAGGGAAGGAGTATGGGTCTGGTTCCTCCAGAGACTGGGCTGCAAAGGGACCCTGGATGATGGTAAATTGTTGTTTATGAATGGTATTTTGAAATATCTCAAACATTTTACAAATGCTGATGAAGATTAGGTCAACAGTCAACATTGCACAAAGATGAGCCATCTTTCCAAGGTTGAAGATTTTTACATATGAAATAGTATTAACAATTGGATTTATGTTTTGTGATGAAATGCAAATTAAAGTGATTTGCATCAAAGACAAAAGACCTAACCACGTCCTTTTCTATTCACAGGGTATCCGTGCGGTAATTGCAGAAAGTTATGAACGCATTCACCGCAGTAACCTGGTCGGGATGGGTATCATCCCTCTGCAGTACATGCAGGGTGAGAATGCAGACTCTCTGAACCTCACCGGAAAAGAGACATTTACCATTGACCTGCCACAGGATCTTGCCACTGGCATGGTTGTTGATGTCAAGGTACTTGTCTTTAAGAAAATTGTTTCACCAGTGAATAAGGCAGCATTTGAATGGACAGTTGTATTCCTGTTAGAAAAAGATGATTTTGTAAGGCTGTCAGAGTGGGCTCAGTTAATAATTGCCATTTGTACAATTATTTGCTCAACTTGGTAAAAATTTTGAAAAATGAAGAATTAATGGAACAATTATTGTAAGCGTATGTTATTTTGAGTAATTTCTAACTACTTTGACATTTTCTGTTCTCCAGGCAAGCAGTGGCACCACATTTAAAGCCCTAGTGAGATTTGACACCGAAGTGGAACTGGCCTACTTCCGCAATGGAGGCATACTGAACTACATGATCCGTGGAATGCTGTAACACCTTACAATAAAACTTGATTTAAGGGGAAATGCTGACAATTTTATGAATTCCCTAAAACTTCATCCTTGGTTATAACCAAACAATACTGCCATAGAGTGATAATGAGAGGTTAATGTTGTGGGTAAAAGGTTATTCACATGTAAACTAGTCTATAAACAATTTGTTGCGATGGTGATCAGTAATTCCCAATATAAATCAAATTTACAGTTATACAGCTGTTAAACAGTGATAAATGATAAATATACTGGACGTTCTAGTATTTTATATGAAAAATTTAAGTAAGAAAAACTACTGAGTTTTTGTTAGATGTTGATTTAAGCTTAAACAATATGGTATAAGTTTCTAGAATATATTTGTAAATGTGACATGGTCTTCACAGAGATATTTAAAACTGTTAGGTTAGTGCCTAGATGAACTGCTCAAATCAAAGAGATACAAGTACACAAAATTTGTTCTTCTAATTGTGATGTACAACTAGTTGAATTTTTTGTTTTATTTTTATGAAAGTGTGGTAATAACAATCCTGTTAAGTGATTATTATTATAATCACATGGTAATGATCAAAAATCATTTTGAAGAGATGTGGTTATACGTTTGATGAATAAATGGTCCTCTCATATTTATATGCAACGTGGTAGCTGTTACCAGACCATACCAGTTGTGTAAACATGGGACGGCATATTTACTGAAACTCGCTCTTATATCTTGTTTATTTGTTGCAGTTCTCATGTGTCTAGCGACACGCTGTATTATGTGTAGCCTCTTTACAAGCCTAAAGTCTACTTCAGTTTTCTATCAAGCTGAAGGTGATAGTTGTATTCTGCTTAGAGGTGCACTCCGTTTCCCATTACTTTTTACAGGTGACACTTCTGACAAAAGTACGCACAGTTCATTGACAACCCCGACATCTTGTCTTTTTAACACAAGTGAACACTTAATAAGTGAACCGTGTAACTACATACCTTGGCTTTCTTTGTCCCAAAGTGTGACCATGGAATATAACGCTGGTGCTGAACTTACTTATGCCCCGATTTCGAAAATCGGCCAAATCGGGGCATAAGTAAACTCATCATCTCTTCAATCCCCTTGTGCATGTCTCCATGCTGCATCTCCAACTTGCATTTTTTAACGAATACAGTTACACATTAAAAAAAGGGATGAAGAGCAAACGGCAGAAGAACTGACAAAGTGGTTCCGAAATTATGTATTTGTTTTTGATGTTCCCGATTTGGACAATCCTGGAATGCTGCACCCACTTACCTGTGGAATTTTTTAGCACGTCAAAATCAAGGTACAAGCGGAATGCACTGCCGAATAACTTTGGTCTTATTATCTATAATCAACCGCCACTACACCATCCGCTTGATAGAAAAATCGGTCCATTAGCCTACGTACCGAGATAGACCCCTTTAAACAGAATTCTCCTAAAGGTTATTTTGTGGGTTGTTGGTACGTGACCAAACTCGTGCCAAACTGAATTTTCAGTTTTATTTCCAACATTCAGTTTTCACTAAGAATGGACATCATATTTTATAACTCATAGAATCGAAGTGAATTTCTTCTGAAAAAATTGTAAGTAAACGTCTGGTTTAGTAAATGAAAAGGTTTCTGAACAGACATCTTTCAACAATAAGGGCTATGAGCCTCACGCGGGAGTTATAAGAAACGCATTAACATCCTCATTAGCCACGTCATGTGCGAGAATGATGCAGAAGCCCCATCTCTACAGCCATTGCCTCAGACAACGATTGATAAATTGAGCCAATATAGTGATACCATATTAAAGCTGGACACGAGAAAGACGCTCTCCTTGTAGATCTCCCCAGCAAGGCTAAGAACAAGTGCATTATCATGAAAAAACAAAGGCAAAGATACTGTCATCCAAAAATACCGCTTATAATCTTGTGTTTGATAGGCACTTAATCCTCCACTCCGAAGGACATTAGATTTTATTATTAAACTTTAACCGACGGGTGTGGTTTTATTTTAAACATTTATAATAAGTGCTAGATTTAAGAATATTTTATAAATGATTAAACATATGCCATCTGCAATACTGAAAGATGGCGTAATACAGCATTGTCCAAAAAGGGATCCATTTTATGTAGTTTACATAAAATATTCAACTTACTAAATGTCTCACTTTTTGAGCTCCGTGTTCTTCCCACCAGTCGTGGTTACTTCATAATTAACAGGCTTTCCAAATAATTGATGTTGCGTTTCTTCAAAACAACGAATAAGTTTGTATATCAGCATCATGACAGTGGTTGCTTGTTTTGCCGTTTTAATTCATCGTTATATAACTTAAAATACAACATTTTAAAATTGTTTCACAAGATCATTTATTTTCAATCGCAGAAAGGTTACAGTGCTCAAAGAATAAAAAGTTTTATGAAATGTCAGTTCTTAATTTTGGCACAATCATTTGGCCTCAAAAGGTGTTATTCTCTTAATGTCGTTTATATGCAAGTGTATTTCAAATTGGTGATTACTTTTCATCAAAATTTGTTATTACCTCATTTATATTTTTCATTTTCCTTAATTATCGTATTGATCGTGTAATATGATCCAGCCATATCCAAAGAAATAATAATAATTGGTTCTTCTGCAGGTACCATCATTTGAAAGTGGCCATACTGCCAGCATACATGGAGCTATTTCTGAGCTGTTCTTTCCTCAGTTCTTCTCTTGGCTAGTAATGCTAGCTTCCTTAATTCGATCTAAGAATATTCTATCATGATCTTATATAGCCTAGCTTTGGCCATGATGCTGTGTCCTTTGTTGTTATTTTTGGAGATTTAACAATAATTTCCTCCCATTCGGTCTTCCAAGATCTTTCTGTCTTCCCACACTTACAATCTTTATTGTTTATCATATTCTCTTACATCTACGCACATCAAATCTTTACTCTTTTGGGAAATTTCCTCAAGCGTTTTTTTTTTTTTTTTTTTTTTTTTTTTTTTTT
>NW_019774291.1:134625-227228 GCF_001039355.2 Lingula anatina
CACACACACACACACACACACACACACACACAAACACACCTGCCTGTGGGTCTAATATTGTACATTGCAAAATTTCTATTTGATATTAGTTTCCTACCTCATCTGCAGTGATGTTTTCTATATCACTGAATGCTATAGATCTGATAGGTCCTAAGGCAGCTTCCTTACACAGGTTAGCCATGTCAGCACCAGAATAACCTGTTACAAAACAGTGTAATAACAAACTTGAGTGGCATTTAAATCTCACAGGCAGCTACAACACTGAGACAGTGGTACTCAAAAATATAATCCCTATGATATCTCAGCTGACAAAGATTTAGGTTTGTTTAAAATGGCCAACAATTGGCTTTTGAATAATATGACATTGCTGTAAACAATTTATTTGGATTAGATTTTGAAGAGGGAACTATCATAATAAAAAGCAAACTGTTTCATAACTTAGAAGTACATTCTTCTTAATTGCCTCTTGGACAAAATCACATCACAGATGAAGTAATTAAAGAAGCTCTAAAATTGTTTTCAAGTTTTTTACTAGTGAGGGCAATTAATACAATATGCTAAGAAACGCTCACCTTCAGATTTGTCACAAATACTGTCCAGGTCTTCCTCAGTGAGTTGATAGGTCTGCTGTGACAGTAAGTGGACCACTATGTGTCTCCTGGCAGCTGTCTCTGGGAGAGGAATGTACAGACGCTTGACAAACCTTCGTCTTGCAGCTTCATCTAGCTCCTGGGGCCTAGGGTGGTGAAATTTCANCATGTGTACCGCCAGCGATAACGCTGGTGGTACAATTAGAAATAAATATTTTTCTTAAATACTCTTTCATCTAAAAATTGGTCAATGTGCCCTCATTATGCTACATACTTTATCCAGCTGTCAAAAACTGAAATTCAATTTACCAGTATTTTCCTTATTATTTAACTAGTAGTAACACTGTTATAGGAACTGTCCCACCTATTAGTTGCACCAACAACCAGTATTCTGTCTTCTTCTCCAGTTGTTGCACCATCCTGAAAGAGATACATTTAATAACTAGTGGCCACTCAGGTTTAGGTGATCAAAACTGTAACTTACATTTAGAGGTACAATTTTTTTATGTTTTTTGCTGTAAAACAGCAAAATTAAGAAAGTATCTATGACAAAGATTGCAGCAAACTCTTCAAATTAACCAAATGCAGTTGGAAGAAGCATACCTTTCTTTAAGCAAAAACTCACCAATTGCACCAAAAATTCAGTTTTGATTCTCCTAGAAGCTTCGTGTTCCCCATCTGTCCTCTGTGTTAACAGCGAGTCAATTTCATCAATGAAGATCACAGCTGGCTGGTGGCAGCGGGCCACTGCAAACAATGCACGGACCATTTTCTCACCTTCTCCTACCTACAAATAAATGTTTTTCCCTTTCATATGTTTTCCATAGCACATAGCTATAACAAATAAATAAATAAATAAATAAATAAATGAATAAATAAATAAATAAATAAATAGAAAATAAGAAATGAAGTAAAGCTGAAACCTACAAACTTTGGCTCAAACAAATCTTGGAATTGTCAACCTGATACCAATATGCACAATTTGAGAGCACTGAAATTTATAACTTACCCACTTTGAAGTTAAGGAGGAAGCACTTATACTGAAAAATGTTGACTTGGACTGGCTGGCAATGCACTTACCTAAAATATATTTATATCAGTATAATTGTTTTAGATAATCTTTACATAAATTATTTGCAAAGGGCAAATAATTTAACAATAAAAGACCATATTTAACTAATGATCTAAATCAAAAAGAGGAACAAAACCATAACTATTTTAAAGTATATAACAAACCAATCAAGGTTTTTCCAGTTCCTGGAGGTCCAAATAATAGCAGTCCTTTTGGTGGACCTCGCAAACCAGTGAAGATGTCACTGAAATTGAATAAAAAATGCAATTGTAAGGACCTCTGACAGAAAAAAGTCGCCGAGGTCTTCAGCAAGTAAGTTTAACCAATTTAGCAGTCACATGCTTTGCTGTAATCTGCATTTCAAGAAACAGTCATTTCAATACATTTCTTCAACAAAGATAGTAAAACTTTCTACATCAAAATTTGCAGAAGTCTTTATATTGGGTACATTTAAACATGCTTCCTGTACAGAAAATAGGCAGATTTAGGACAAGATAATCCTACAATCTGTGACTCGAAATTAAAATTTTCGTATGAAATTAGTTACTTTGTGGTAGAATTATTAGGAAAAATATAACTCACGGTCTCAACATTGGCCAAACTACAATCTCTTTGATAGTATTTTTTGCAAACTCCAGTCCAGCAATGTCATCCCAGCTCACAGGTGGACCATGGTCCATAATCTACAAATAGAGAAAACACTGGAGGTACAATCATTACTTCACTGAAGAAATCAAAACAAAACCTACATCCATTTGCTTTTGAGCATTTGAACACCACTTAATTCAATCTGTTCACAAAATAAACCCAATTAAACTCAAGTGCAATATTTGTATTCACCTCATTTGCTATTAATTCAATCATCTTAGGGTCAATGTTCTTAAGTCTTTCATCCACTGGTTCATCTGTTGTTTGAGCTTTATTGAGTCCAGATCTTTTCAAAAGTGTAGAGCTAAAACAAGATGTTTGTATTAGATAATTTAGTAATCTGAATAATCAACAATAAATAGAATTAATTTTCAAAAAGTTGGATAAATGGAGGGAAAGAGAAAATTGTTCTCTATTTGGACAAGACGCTTACTGTTTATGATTTACAGTCAATACATTTGTCAAAAATGTTCAGGGAAAAAATATCAATGTCAATTTCATTACAAAGTTTCATTTTGCCCTTTTTCTTACCTTTCATCAGAATCACTGCCATCTCTATTCATTACTGGAGGCACAAATTTACTAGTAAGACCCCTCCTGTTAAAGGAAAAATTAAATCAAGCAAAATTAATAACTGTTTGTAAGATTATCACTGAAGACTACAAATCACTTTTACTGTACTGTTGAATTACTGTTGAATAATTATATTTGAGGTGTTTCTAGACTTACCTTGTTCCCAATGACTTCTTGTTCATTCCATAATTTGAAGCATTCACTGGCCCTTGGCGACTGTATTTTTTCATCTGATTTAATTTCTGTCAAAGTTAGAAGAAATATGTTAAAATACTTGGTGAAAATACAATTGCACTTTATTCAAGCCTTACTGCAGCACAAAAACTACAAGCTATAATAAAACGTTTACTTTTATTTGTAACTTCAACTACTACAGTGTAGCTTCTAAACACCTCTTACCAGCTGTTCATTTGCTGTTCTAAAAGCATCAAATTTTCCAGCTTTACTGTCTTCATCATCTTCTGCACATACATTCTCTCTTTTTACTGCTCCTCTGCCATTCTGAATGTTCTGAATAAACAAAATGTAATTTTTTTTCAAAATCATGTGTTGCTCAATTCCTAGCACCCTCTGATAATTTCACATTAAATCCATGTGGTCTTTCTGAATTTGCTTATTTTTTTCTCTTGTTGATACTTTGTTTAGGTGTTTAATGCAGATTATTGCAAAATATGGAATGTCAGTCTCACACTACTGTGATGATGGGCATATAAAAAGAACACAAAGTCTTCTAATTAAGAAAACAATGAACATGATGAATAGCAAAAAATTCCTTCTATTACAACAATATACCCAACTTTGCATTCTTATCGCTTGGACTTATGAACCGGCAACACAAAATTAGTTACTTACTTCTACCCTGCTGTAAGAGTTTGAAACTGCTGCAGCTGACTTGCCAAAACCACTGAAAGGTCCTCCTAAACATAAATTTGTGCAGTGGTTAAGTCTATTTCAATATGCAACCAAAATTGAAAAACTAGAGAGCAAAGCTGGCAAATATACAGATACCATACAGGAAACAAGGCAGCAAAGTTGCTAAGTGTTCAGACATAATGCAGAAAAAAGTGCACAAAATGTTTTGGCCAATTTTGATGCACTGTAACATAACGCTTAAAAACAGCTTAATTGCTCTTACCCTCTTACATTGTGTACTACAGGTAACATGAAAGTGATTCAGTTCCATCGGATATAAAAGCCACTGAAAATGCTGATAAGTGAAAAATGAAAATTTCACACACGCACACACACACAAAAAAAACAGAATAATTACTGTAAATGTAAACCGATCATGCCGATTTTCCAAAGTAAACTTAAAGTAAAACAAAAATACGGTTTGGCAGTTATAGGGCGAACGTCATGTGTCGGACAGTGACAGCAACAGCACAGTGATGACATGGACAGACAGACCAATCAGAATATATACAGACACCTACAGTGTCTATTATATAGTATATATTACAAAGGTAAGCTACTTTTAAGATTCTTTGCAAAATCCAACTCAGCTAGTAAAAACAGCAACTGCAATCTCTCCTTCACCAAACTTTGCCACCTAAATCCTTTTGTGAGCCAGGCCCCAGAACTCGAGCAAGCAGACTTTCTGATGGCACCAATCAACTAAATCAGGTTAAACAGTCCTCACAATGGGCAGGCAGATCCACAATGATCCATTGGTGAAATTGTACTCAAAGCCTCTTTTTTCTGAAGTTACATGTAGTCCAATAACAGTTCTAGTTAACCCAGTGCGTGATGACCCCATGGTCAGTTAAAAACAATGCCCATTCTTATCTAGCATTTATTTTTTTTAATTTTTCAGTCTATATTTATATCCTACCCTGAGTTCCAAATTTCCTCTTTCCAGATCCATATTCAGAAGAGCCACTACTGGTTGAATTACATGTAAAAGGCAGTCTGGAAAGTTCCTGGTTTCCATCGGGCTGTTTAAGCACGAGGGAGTGGTTTCTTGATCCAATCCGAGCCTGTTGATGGATAACTCCTTCACTGCTACATGCAGTTTCAGTTTTTGGATTGTATCCTGGACTTGGCACCGTGGGATTTGGTCTTTGACCAGCAGTATTCCCTCTGTTATAAGCTGTACTTCCAGCAACTGATGAGGTGTCACACATAGCAATTTGTTGAGCCACATGACTGGCAGGTAAAATTGTTTCAGCAGATTCCTAAAGATTATACAATGAAAAAAATAAATAAATAAATACACAAGAAAACAATATGGTAAAGTGAGGATAGTCTTGTAAAAAGATATTGTTAAAACACTCTATATCAACAGTGGAACACTGGTTCATCACCATCAATGAACCTGATCTTTTTCACATGTACTAGTACATTTTTTAATTATAAATTTTTTAAAATGTAGATCATTAAGCTTTTCAACAGAAAGAAGTAAAAGGTACCAGCAACAATCAAATTATCTGCAAATATAATTCATAATTATTAATTTAGCATAAAAACCATATTAACCTTGGCTGCCTTGAAATATTTCTGAACACAATCTAACTTTGCTACAGCATCATATGATAGAGAGCTCTTCCATTGTTTGCTATCTGAAATTAAAAAGCTATACATCAGATGCTCAAAATCTCCATAAATCTTGTAGTCAGACACCAAAAAATTCAATGAAGAATTGGCAGCCTGCCTTTTCTTTGCTTTGTGAGCGATCCAAACTCTAGCAAGCTATCATGAGGACTAACAGTTTATGGCCTATTTTAAACAGACAACGAATCCCCCGAATCGCCAGGAATTGACAAATTTCAGGATTCGTGAGGATTCATGAGATTTTGCATATTTTCTGGCCTAATTCGACACGCTCTACGATTCAGTTATGATACAGGTGCAATAGTGTTACGAATATTCATGGGATTTGGCTGGAATTGCACGAATATTGTTAAGAATTCACTACCATATTTGACCCTTAGACTAGTTAGTTCCCTATTCTGAATGAGGCCATTGTAAACTTGATTTTTGTAAACTTAATCACTAAATCAGAAAGCAATTTTATTCGCATTGTTTCCACTTTTTCAAAAATTGTTACACTTCTTCAAAGAGTTGATGGTTAAAACAGTTTTGAACTTACCATTTTTATGCTCATGGCAGATAGACAATGCTCCTTCAGCAAAATTGTTCAAACCTAAAAGCAATGATATGAAACAGTTCAAATTTAACACCTACAACTCTTGTCACTATGCTCATCTGGCAAGAATCAAAATCAAAATCTTATTTATAGGCATTGCTTGCCTGATTTAAGTATTCATTGTATACTATCAATATGTAAATTTATAAACAACATATGCCTTTATTCAGAAGTTTAAAAGTACATAATATAACATAGCCAAACAAGCTTATAAACAGATGTGGGGAAGGTGCATTTTTCAAGGCCCAGCTTTATTACTAAAAGAAATTGGGAAGTGAGAAGGCAGTCTTAACAACTAGGCAGAGTTATGCAACAGGTATGAGAACACCATACCGTTCTGTTCCTCTGGAGAATCCACTATGGATGAATAACGTTCCAGGACACCTTGAATCCAAGAAAAGCTGCATTCTTTGCTTATTCTGAAAAATAAAAAAGAATATTATAATTATGTAGGTACTGTACATCCCGAAAAAAAAATATTATATTGCCAGTTATTCTGACTCACAATGGCGAGAGGACTAGCAGTCAAGGTGAAAAACTGTTCTGAAGGCTTAATTTTTATTGATCCCCGACATAAGGGCTAACCGTTTCACTAGTATATTTGAATGTGACAAATAATACCCACATATCACTTGCTGCAGCATACTGCAGAGAGCATGCCATGTTTCTCAGGGCATCTGCTTGGCATGATGCAGAGTTGTCTGGATTTTCTGCTAGGAAGTGGTGACTTTGCAGTCGATGTAGTAGCTGATGTTCTTGTTTCTTATTTGTACTCATTTCAAAGTCAAATACCGGTATTTTTAGACCATCGATTCTCATGAAGCCCACAAATGGTGAGAGGATGCCAGGAAACTAACAACTGATTCCTAAAATAGATAATGCCAAGGGAAAAGTGAGTAGACTGAAGGACATTGTACGTGTACAAAATGTATGTCAACGGGAAAGTTACAGTGGAATCGCATTTGTATTACTTATATTTAAAGGAGCTTCAAACCTCGGACTAAAATACGGTAAGTATAAGGGCTTACACTACTTCTTACTTGTGGTAAGCGCTTGAGCAAGGCCTTAAAATGATACCTAATATTCAGGAGTTCATTCATGTAACGTGCTTCATCGTGAACATTTATCGCTGCCGCCTTCATTTTCAACACCAGGCCATTCCAATCCAAGATAATCCACCAGTTAAAAAAAACTCACATGATCACTGAACAAAATTAATACCGCATGCTTTCACTGAATAAAGTATGTTTGTGTTATTTTCTAACATATTTACTTCTTGGTAATTTTGAAAACAGTGTGTTGGAATATTATTAGTTTTTCTTGAATGTACTACCACCTATGATTCAACAACAAAACTTTTCATAACAAAAACTTAGTCGCGCATAAACTTACCTGGATATTCACCTTTTATTGTGTGATACTGTCAGTAGCCTTGAAAATAGTTCAGTTGGGCTCTCAGAATAGCAAGGTAAGAACAAACGTGCAAAGATAATTAAGTGCACCTGTAAGGCGCATTTATTTTCGACTACGGTATGTTTAGCTTTAAGACTTTCCAACTTCCAAAATTTATACTTCCGTGCTTTGGGTTCCATGATACAAGTGCATCATATGCACCAGTTTATTTTTTAACCTGGATTTTCATGTCAAAAAATTGAAATAGCATATTTATCGTGCTTACAATTCCAGCTGCATTCGATAAATACGAATAAGTATTTTGGTGAGACTTTTAGTCTTATTTTAATTATTGGGTGATACTACATTTTTCATGTCAAAATAGGTACATCTGGTGACTAACAAGAGCTAAAAATACATATTTTGGAGTTTGTTCTGCAAAGTTTACAAAAATATTTAGGTAACTTGAAGTCAGATATTTGCCACAAACCCCACCCTAAATTGTACTAGTGCTACAGTGCTTCTTAGCCAATGCCACCTTGACGTTGTAATTTCAAATAGCATTTAAAGAAATACCAAATGGTATCATTTCATATTTCCCCAAAAATGATATTTGAACAGAGATTTCCTGCTTTCTTGCTATGCATATATACATACAGTATACCAGGTTCAGTGTATAACGCTTGGTTGCTTTGATCAAAGTTCTTCTGGATAATTATTATTTTGCAAAAGCAATAGTAGTGGGTTACTGCATAAATGGATGTCTTTAATGAACTGGGGGCATGGACAAGAAGATCAAATTGTATACACAACAAGTTGTCAATTATACTTTCTGCACATTAGATTCATCAATATATGATTTAAATACAATTAAAGTACCTTTGTATAATACCAAAATTTTTATCTTTTTTTCCTTGCTCATAATTTCTTACTGTGTATCTGAATTTTCAGCCTTCTTTTTTTTTATATATTTTTTAATACCTTGTATATGGAGAACCATTTGTGTTGGTAAATGCACTGGTGTGGGGAACTTGCTCGTATAAATTTATAAAAAGGCCATAAAAAAGGACTAATATTTATTTTATTGAAGATGTATATTAATTGTTACTTTATTAATTGTCAATATGAAACAACTTTAATGTTTCAGCACAATGCGAGCTACAGTGCTTCTTGTGTTGTTAAGCCTTCTTTTTGAAGCCACCTTGGCCAGGCATGTTGATTGGGTTCCATGCCCCCACTCAGTATCTCCGTCACCAACTGGGAAGAAACCTGTGATCACCCTAGCACAACAGTTTCAGATCAACATTGAGTGTAACATTTTGCAGGTAGGTGCAAAATCTAATCTTTATGTTGTTAGTGATGTGGTTCAGTGTTTAAGAGGCGTGACTGCAGGATGCAGCTCACAGTTCTTTAACACTTGCCATGATGGACAAGAGATGGTTTTCTTTAATAATTGCAATAAGAAAGTAAAGAGCACACTGTACTTGAAAGTAAAATGCTTAAGATTTTCAGGTAAATCTTTAATTTGCACTCAGTGACAATATTAATGCTTTAGTGTCTTGCTGTACATTAATGTCTTTACTAACTCAATAATTCAGTTTTAAATGAGTAAAGAGATCACCAAATTTTATTTGAGCATTTATATTTCTATTTTAGGTTTTTTATTTAGAAAGTTGTACATTGGTGAAATATTTTTCAGTTTGTTCAAATTGTGTTGATTGGGGAACATATTACAATTATTCCAAGAATTTTTTTTTAATTTTTTTTACAGAAAAACACAAGCTTTGACATAATTGAGTATGTGGATGAGATAAACAACAAAGCTGCAGTATTTACAACTTCTTCTTACCACAGTGTCTCACAGTTCTATAACTATGAAAAATATGAAATTTTCACAGTTATCAGTAAGTATCTAACCAACACCAATGTAAGAAAATTTTTAATACCCAATAGAACCATAGAATTTTAAGAGTTACTGTCCAATAATGGGGTAATCAAGAAAAAGATAAAATTGTAGAAACAACATAACTATTTGCGCTTAAAAAATGAATTAAACTTCCCAGAAGTACAAAGAATAGAAAAAGATTGATAATGTGCAATATCCAGCAGGTGACCCTGTATTGGCATTTTGGGGATAAAAGAAATGTTTTCTCTAGCACCAAGTTAAATTACTCCATATTACAATGGCCTGATCACTTCAAAAGGAGATAACTTACATACACACACTTTTGGCAGTAATTCTTGATATCAATCTGTTTTCCACATGGTAATAAACATCTAGGGTAATTTTGGTAGCAATCAGTTGGTAAGATAGGGAGTTAAAGTTGAAATCATTAACTATTTAAAAACAGTGAAAATCGTCTGTTGTTGTAATCAAAACAGACTTTGTCACTACTAGAATCCGTATGTAGCTTGACCATATAGATTTCATTCACCTAAAATTATTCTTATTATACTTTGTAAAAGACCTTCTTAAGGATAATATCCAATCTTTTCAAACTTCAGATGGTACATGTACGACTAAAGACATGAGGGCCAATGGCAGTTATGGGTTTATTGGTTATACTCCTGGAAAGAGTGGTGGACACGTCATGAGTGTTAAAGATTTGCTTATGTTTGGAGAGGAGTACAACGATACTTATGTTGGCCCAGCAACAGTAAGTTAAAAAAAATAACGGAATTCTTAGACTGCATTCCCACAGATTTTAGATCGATCTATCCCCGGAATTACCAGGTACAGTGTACTGATCTATGAAAAATGACTAGTGATAATTTATAATATTGCCTCATTATCTTCCAGTTGATTTGATAAGAGTGTGTGCTTTGGAGTAGAGGGGGTAAATTTACTTATAATGTTCAAGGTACTCTCATTTGTCATTCAGAATTAAATCAGCAAAAATGTGAAATTAGTATCAATTCATATTTTGTGGGATGTTGTAATGTCTCATCAAGGTTCCAGATGTCCAGGTTTCAATTGTTTTGTCACTGGTTGTTATTGGTGGGAAGTCATTGGCCTGTCTTCAAGTGCAATGTACATTGTATAACACCCCATTTCCATAGATTAGATCGACCTACTTTAGATCGACCTAACTCCCTGGGGGTTCACGCTAAATAGCTGTCAGCCGGGCAGACACGAAAGTTAATTACCCCCTTACAGCTTGTAGTAGGCGGGACGGACATTTAAGTCGGATTATCTTAAAGTAATCTAGTGAGACTCCCCGCGGGGATAGATCGATCTAAAATCTATGGGAATAGAGCCTAAGGCACTGTTTCAGCCCCTTTATGCTTACAGTTTTGTTCCAAAGACATTTTATTAAAAAAATTCTTTCATTTAGTGACCAGTAAGAAAGAGCACCATCTTGAGTGCTCTTATCTTGAGTGCCCCCCCCCCCCCAAAAAAAAATAAAATAAAAAAATTTTTAAAAATTCACGTATATATTTATTTCAGGTACGTGGTATCCCAGTAGATCATTGGACAACCTGTGTTCATGCCCCTGCCTTCAACATAACAGTGACCATGGATTACTACTTCAACAGGCCAGAATATAAGACTTCCAGTGGGGACGTAGTGCCTGTTAGACTGGCAATCAATGGGACATGTAATAATATGTTTTTATTTATAAAATTATAATATTATTTTGCTTAAGATATTTGAAATAGTTAATGTATATGAAATATATATATTTTTTATGTTTTCTGTTTTCTACACTTTAAGCTAAATATTTTTTTAAAGTGAGTTATTTTTTCAAAGTTTGATGTGTTGGATTTGGTTGTTAGTAATTTTTCAGTAGGGTTACATGTAGCAACAGTGGCTTGGTAACTGTAAAAGTGTATTAAATCTATAACTTGAAAGTTAATATGTTTAGGGCAAAAAATATTCAGATTAATGAATTGCACAAGATTATGTGTGGATATAATAAACAAAGGAAATAATTCTGTTTAAAAACAGTGAATATTGACATAAAAACAGATTTATGATTCACATATAAAAGCCAATCTTTTGTTGTTTTGATGTCCATGTGACAAATAAAAGTTACCTTTTTTTAAAAATTTTATATAGCTCCAAATACTCGTGATCCCTCTGGCAAGTTGCAGCCAGGCTCACATGAGTTCAGGCACAACTATGAATTTATTTACTACAAACCTGGGGCCATGGATCCAACAATCTTTCAGGTAAGGTTTTTATCTGTGCCATCATTTATTGGCATGCATTGCAGGAAAGAAATTTATATAGTAAAAAAAAAAAAAAAACCTGGAAAATTCTTCATTTGGGTGTGCCCTGGTGATTAAGAGAAAACTTTCAAATAACTTGCCAAAGAAATTAGATAACTTGCCATAGAAATTAGATAACTTGTCATAGAAATTAGATAACTTGCCATAGAAATTAGATAACTTGTCATAGAAATTCTTACACTCATTATGGTTGATGGCTCTGGTGCTTTAATTTGGAGCTGTAAATAAATTGACGTGTAAAGTGAACTGGATCAAAATGTTTTCTGATGATTAGTAAACCACTGGCATAGAGCTGGAAGTGTGGTTGATTTGGTCAGATACCAATTCTGTCACCATTGCATTATTTTCACAAGCTGAGGGTATGAAACCAAGAAAAACTTGATCCTGTTCATTTTCATGTATTTGCAGTGGAATAAGATCCCCACTTCTGCGCTGTATGTGCTTTATTTGATTTGGTCAACTACACTGTTAGAATATGTAAATTGTCTGTTTTGTTGTCGGTTTCAGACTCCAAAGGGAGTAGTGTGTCCAGGAAGGATCAATATCAAGTCCCTACCTAACATAACTGACCAGTTTACTTTAGATGGGGAAACAGTACATCAATCATCCAAATCTGTTGATATGATCAAGGTGATGCAGCACTGCTGATTAATTATTTTTGTTGAAAGATTTTTTCAGTTAAGAAAGTACACATTGTTTAAAACTAACCTTAGATTAACTGTGTCCTTCTTATCTGTCTGTGGCATAAGAAAGTTGCACAAGAATTATTACATTTCAAACTGAAAAATGTTATACATTTAATCAAGAGAAGTGCAAGGGGGTTGAACTCCCAATAGGAAAGTACGTCAAGTTCATTTATAACCCTGACATTTTGTCTCTTTCACACACAATACACTTACTCCCCCCCCCCTCCCCGATTTGTTGAGCCTTCCAATGCACACTAAATTCGACTGAAACAGGCCTAGGGCATGAATAAGCTCAGCACCTGTGTTATATCTCGTGGGAAATTGGGACTAAGAAAGCTGAGGTATATAGTTACCCCATTCTGATATTGTTTATAGTGAACTGTGTGTGAAAGAGTCAAAATGTCAAGGTTATCAGTGAACTCAACATGCTTTTGTCTTGTGAGTTCAACCCCCCCTTGAAGTCTGCCCAGATAGGTGGTAGATTTTCAAAAAGAATTTCTATATTGTAAGATGACTTTCTTGTTAATTCTCTATCTGTATGATAAAGGCCTGGGTACTTAGCTTGATTGACAAATAAGTACCTCCAACAATGATTTAAATATTTATTTCCTATTTCAGGAATTTTATGACTTTTCAGCCAAGATGTTTCGTTTTGACAGGAAGCTGAAACACTCCACGAGACGCTGGAACAGAAACATGACAGCAAAATATGGTGCTGCAAATCTCAAGTTTATTCATGACTACAATGCAGGTAAGTGAAATTATTTACTGTACCAGTACAGTGATTTTAAAACTTTTTTCAACAAATTAATGTTATTGGCAGCTTCTACATCCATAAGGAGAAAGGGGTCGAATACAATGTAGCTGATATGAGCGAAACGTGTTCAAGTCAGCATGAATATAACTCAAAAGAATATGTAGGCATTTAGAATTAATAGAACTTATACAGTGTATATTTGAATATTTCTTCAGGCCTAGAGTATGTTATTGATAAAGAAAAGGGGAATTGCACAATTCATCCCATTCCTTTACTTGCTTGGGATGGTGAGCAGATGCCAGATCATCATCATCTTAGGATGAAGCATTCTTATGAGATGTGGGAGGGTCAAATGTTCAACAACCTGAACACTTCATATGAAGGCCAGGTGAGAACAGCTTGGCATTTACTACATATTTGTTACAGTGTCAGTTCAATGTGATGTCTTTATTTCCTTAGCCTTTGATTCAAGTCAATGTATAACAAAGCAGAAATAGTATTGATATAGTGTTGTGGTTTTTATGATAAATGACTCCTTTGTTATAATCCCATGGTGAAAAGGAGTCCTAAGAGAGACTGTACTTGATTTTCCAGAGGATGATCAGAGACATTCCAGCAGATGTATGGGTCACCAGTTTCCCCTCAAGGTGGAACAAGAGTCATTTTGTGACATCAGAAGTATATTTCACCCCCGTAAGATAATCAGATATGTGTTATCTTAAAGTTTGTTGTGTCTTTCACTTGTTTTCATTTAAAAAGAATTACTTGATACTTTTCACAGAAGCTTACAAAAAAGGCTATTTAATACTTTATGTTAAATTTTAACTCTTCAAGTGATGGGCGGTTTTTATTAAAAATATTGTTAAACCCATGGCATAAATAAGTTATCAGTTTTAATCAATTATTTTTTTACAGGCAAATTGGACTTATACTGTTGAAAACAACGAAAATGAAACCATTGTTCCTGTTGCCACTTGGATGAAGTTTGGAAGTGGCAACAAGGTAAGGAGAGTTTAAGTTAAATTTTTTTCTTTTTAATTTTACTGTGTGTGAACCCAGTAGGAAAGATTTTAAAAAAATGACTTCGTCAGTAAGCATATTTAAGCATCATTAGATGCAATATGAAAAAAACGAAGAACTTTTTTTCTTGAATTCTTTGCATCGTACATGTACCACCACTGCTTGGAATTTCTGGCCAAACTTTTAATTTTTCTTTGTGATGGTCAAAATTACTGATTCAATGACAATAGTAATTGTGCTTGAGGCATACATCTACAATTAGCTTTTTCCTCAGTAATGTCACATATCCTTTGCCCACAAGTGTCTGCGTCAATTATTAATTAATACCTAGATAAAATTCTCTTAAATGTCGGAGAATGATATTCTCCCAATTATGTGCCTAACTTGTGGTACATACCCAGAAGGGAACCACTCCTCTCCTCTTGTAAAATTTGCTTCTTTTTATTTCAGTCTTATGAATTTTTTATGAACATCTTTGAATTTTACAATGGACATCCCGATGAAGATTCCTTTGATATCAGTTCCTGCTATGACCAACCTAAGCAGAAGCAGGGCATGGTGTTTAGAGTAGTGGGTAAGAGGTTGTTCACGAGCTTTTAATTTCTGTTTTCTAATGTTTTTACCTATTATCTTACTTATTAAATAGATTTGAATAATGCTTATTGTATTTAACACCATAAAAGGTAA
Source organism: Lingula anatina (assembly GCF_001039355.2). The sequence continues at coordinate 149,429 of NW_019774291.1, forward strand.
ATAATGTTAGTTTTCATTCTCAAGACTACAGAAATGATTTTTAGGACTGAAGTACAGCTTGAATTGGAAAACCATACAAATTATATTCTTTTTCTCGCAGTAATGCAGTTTTTTATTTTAATTTTCATATTTTACATAAGAACATTTTCATGGTATGACTGAACACCTGTGAGCCTGAAGCCCATTGCTAGTTACATTATCTGATTATCCATGTTACTTGTAGTACATAATAAAAAAATTGTGGTGTTTATGCTCTGAAGCATACTGTAATATTGCATCAAAATTGAAGAGCACCCTTTTTGGGCACTGCCACTATAAAGACCATAAAAGGGAAACCGTGTCACTTATTATTTTAAAACTTACATATAACAGGGGCGGATCCAGAGTTATTTTCTGACAGTCTTCCAATTTATCTTTGTTGAGCCATCCTCCATTTTTGACTGTCTTCCGACAGAAAAAATTAGATACCCGTCAATGTAAACTTGAAAATCTGACCGTCTTCCGGAAGACCCAGAAGACGCCCTAAATCTGCCCCTGTATAAGATTCATATGACTAAGATATAGCTTGAATTTGAAAACCAGCCTGATTACATTCTTTTTCTTGAAGTAATGCAGTTTTTGGTGACATTTGTTCACAAATTTGAATTTTCAAGGAGTTCCCTGTCATTCTTAACACAAAAAAAATATATATATATTTCATACTTATAATTCCATCTCATACTTGGGGAAGTGACACCTTGGACTTAAATACATCTAATGTTCAAAAACAAGCCTTCACTATCACTGCCACTTTTAACACTTTTTTTTTTTTCACTGAAGATTTCATCTTGGCTACTTTACATACACTCAACATACTATTTTACTAAATATATAAAGGGTAAGACCAGGTTGGCCAGATATCTGGAAGTTTTATGTTATACCGAACATGAGCATTAAGAGTTTCATAATAGCAGATGTCACTTTTTTTACACAGGCAACTACTTGGATTTGGTCTATGAAAAGAAACGGCCGCTACTTAAAGCTGTGAAAAATGCTATTGCCAAGACTGCTAACATCTCCAGCATTAGAGTCCATGACATTTTTGTGAGTTCATGAATTTATTCACAGATAAGTTAGACCGAAAGGTTGCTTGATCTCAGTTATCTTTAAATTCATATTGTAAACTTCTGTTGTTTTTTTAAGTTTAGAATGATAATAGGAAGGAGTGACCCATAGTTGTTTTCTTGTAGCTTTCATATCTCCACTTGTCACTTTCAGTTTGATCAGACCAATGTGAACTATGTGGACGTCTGGTTTACCCTTCTAGAGAAACCTACAGTAACTGGTGAGTGACACATACACTATATAACAACATTTTTATTTGGTCTCCAACTCTTAAATTAACAAGTTATTTAGACCATTTTAAGCAGAAAGGCTGAAAAATAACCTTGGAAGGAATGAATTGATAAGGAAACTGAACCAAGTGTCTGATGTACATTTGTGATATTAAAGTTAGACATTTGCTAAAAGTTGACTTCAAACAGGAAAATTCATTGAACTCTCTCTGCTTACTGATTTGTTGATACATTTGTTTTGTATCATGGATAATATTTGTCATCTGTACACTGAAACTTGGTCAAAATGAAGTTTTGAAGAGTTCCGTTTTGTATTTATTTAGGTGATGTGCTGAATGGCACCAAAGATAACACATCTCTCAGTGCTGCTAAGGCCAATCTAGAAAAGGCTGTTAAGAACAATATGGTTATCACTGTTACATATGATGACCAAAAAATCAAGGTAAATATATAGCCATGACACCGTATACCAAAAGTACCTTTCCCACCCACCTCTCCTTCTGCTCACTGTGAGGGTGGTGCATGCAGGGATTGGATGGCCAAGGGTCCTTGTTTGTTCTTTTGTGGAGTCGATCTCATCCAGCGGTTTCACATTTTAAACTAGCTTGCAGTCAGTTTTTATGGTACTTTGCATTCTTTAAGAGTTTGGCATGGAACTTTGAATGGGGATTTCTTTTTTGTGCGTGTGTGTGTGTTTTTGTGTGTGTTTTTTTCCACTTGCATAAGCAATATGAGATTAAAATGTGTGTGACATTGGGTTGTTATTTCCCTAAGATGTTGCTTTAACTCAATTCTGTTTATTTTTTTAAAAAAGTACTTTTGTCTGGTTATATTAAGAGAATTTTCTAGTGTGATCCATCATTTTTCAGTATTGTCTTAAGCATACCTAGTGAACAATCTATTGACAGTTGCATCAATAAACTGCTAAATTATTTCATAGCAGATATTTCATTACAGAAACTTTCAACTTGTAACTTTCAACTGAAGGACAACATTTGTAGATTATAGCTGCATCTTGCTCACCAGCTTTATGATGAATAGTGAAAGTTTAATATTTTCTCTGTAGAATTTGAAAGTGAGACAAGGCTCTTTGTTGACAAGTGAAGATGCACTGGATCCAAGAGTCAGCCCGAAGTATATATATACTACACAAGGTTTTACTGCAGGTATGATTGTGGTGCAAATTCTTCTTGGGCACATATCTGGCCATTTTTACAGATCAGCTCTTGGTTATTTGAATGCTTTTCAGTTATTTCTGATAATTACAACTAATTCCATCTCAACATTGTCTTCACAGATTTTATAAATTGCACAGTATATTGCTATAAGGAAAATAAGTCAGTTTCAGTTCTCTTCTGGTTTTAAAAATGACCCTGTGAGCAAGGATGTGCATTATTGATAAGAGACACAAATATCCAAAGTTTGTACGATAGGGTCTGGGAATGGTCTCTACAAGGCTAATTCAATATAGGAATGATGATGTACATCCCATTTTCCCTTTTTTTAAACAAGAAATGCCTATGAGCTTAATAAGGTATGTAAATCAATTATTTTAAAACTAGTTTTATCTATCATTATGGTGCCTTTTTCAGGAGCAATGGCTGGCCTTGGAGTTGGAATGATAGTGCTTGGCCTGTTGATTGGTGCTGCTGGAGCATTTTTTATATTCCGCAGAATGGGAGGAGAAATACCATATAGACTCACAGAGTAAGGCATCTGGCAGCTGTGCACATGGAAAGGTTCCACCCTCATTATTTTTTTCTGTATTTGAGTTGAAGACCAATATCTCTGTATTTTCAAGACAGTGATGTATTTATGATATGTGATTGGTTTTTTGTGATTCCTTTTGGACATGACTTGCCTTTTATGTGTGTGTGCTGTGACTACCATTCCCTTCAGTTCATACAAAAAATTTTATTACAGTAAAGTGATCTGAACACAATGTATTTACTTTGTAACAAGTGTGATATAGACATTTGTTTTGTATACTTTGTCCTTTATAATCAAGAAGTAACAAGTGCAGAAAGTTTTCTCAGGCTTTTTAAAAATATTATTGTGAAAATGTGCTCTAGGGACTGGCACTATACTATGTAGTGAAAATCCTGTAGATTCTGTATGCTTTGGTAATTATTTAAAATATGACATTTATAGCAGCATTTGCAACCTTTTTCCAGATCTTATGGACTTGTTTAATGTAATACTAACAGAGATTTTTTAAAATAGAAATTATTTATATAAAAAAGTGAACAATAAGCTCAAGTATAGACGTTTTTGTGACTTCATTAGCCAGTTTGTATCATGTAACTGCATTATATCATATATATATATTAAAAAAAGCAGTATATGAGATTTTGAATTGAAGACATAAAGGGTATTTTAAATACCCACCTTTATTAGATTTTAATGACACAATCCTTATATTTCTCTTTGTCCACTTCACTTCATGCTGTTTCTCACAATGCACTCAAATGTTTTGTTTTTTTTTTAGATTTTTTCATTTGCTTATCTTTGTGACCAGTTGTTACCAGATTTCTATGCAAATTCAGTCTTTTTTTTTCTTTCCTTTTATGAAGTAAGTATTCACTTGGCATGATTTTGATACAGTGATAATCAGGAAGGTTAAACGCTCTGGTAGAAAATTGTCCCCTTTTCCATTAAATCTTCTTATAGTTCTTGAAATTTGTTGCAGAACTTATTATTAAAAAATTAGAATTGCAGCTGCAGCAGGCTTGAGCCAAGCAGACAAAAAGTAGTCTTTAGAACATATCATCAAGTAATTTTTCAAGGTTGATTGGTATTTATAAATTGATTGGCCTTTCAGTATATGGGTCTGTCCACAGTAGTATCAACTAGGCATTAAATTTTACATGTTGCAATAGAACATACAGTAATAATAAACATAAAATCATACTAATAGTAAACATAAACTAGAGGATCAGAGAGGCAATACTGCCACCGGATACTGTACCACCAGCTGGAGTAAGCACATTCATATGGAAAACCAATAAAACCTTTTGCTTGACAAACTATAAAATGCAACAAGAGTTGAACTGTTCTCAAAATATGCAAAAAAAAAAAAAAAAAAAAATGCGAAAAAAACATAGCTGTAAAAACGTTACTTGAAATTTGAACTCCACTGATAAGCACTCAAAACCCTTTGTATGTTAAATACCATTGCTTCTTGTCCACTCACTTCTCACAGGTCTTGTGTTGAAAAAAGATGGATGGCATCGACTCTGTTGAGGCAAGTGAAAGCTTCCCATCAAACAGTTTAATGATCATCACAACAGCAGTGATTTTGATCTGTGTCACACCTTTTGACACTTTACTGTGGACAGACCCACATGCACTGTATATACAAACTAACATTCCAATTTATCATTGCAAGTTTTTAAAGCTTCTGCTGAATTATTATTTTTTGTGTAATTGTGGCCACTTGTTCAATAAACTTAATACTAAAAAAACAAACCAAATTATTTGTTTATTTATTTCACCACTCCATTCTGGTTTCCAATAAACATTTGTGCACAAAATGCATTTATTCTAAGTGCAAATGCAAAACCAACAATCATTTCCTTTTTTAATCACAGGTGGTTCATTGAAAACAATGTGGTGTAAACAATGAAACTATCAAATTCCATTTCCACACCCAATTCTACACTAACAAATGGTAAGAAGTTCATCAGAAAACTGCTGTGTTGGCAAAGTTGGAAATTTGTCTTCTTTTTTCTGCTACATATACGCCATTAATGATACTTGCATGCTTGCTCAGGAACTGAAAATACAAAAGGAAAATACATCAATGAAAAACAACAAATTTCAATTTTTTACTGGTTGCTCTTTGGGTTTGGCAATAGGTGTCTATTTGAACAGCACTGTCACAACTAAAATGTAGTTCCATTATTCAGACCTGATAACAAGCCTAGTTTTAATTAGTTGACGGTATTACACCTTTTTTTTAGCCAAGTTAAGAGGACCATAGAAGAAAAATTCAAAAATTTGCTACTTACCAATCTTTACTCGATACAATATCAGGCTAGACAGTAAAAATAATGTTGTCACCAACTGCATAACAGGTACATAACTAGGATACCTAGCATTGAAATAGGCACGGCTCCAACGCTGTTGACCTGTGAAAGGTAACATCATGAATAACTTTTGAACATTAATGAACAATATGTGGACTTCATAAAATAAAAAATATTCTAAAATCTAACATTTAACAATATCATAAATAACATTAAAGAGTGACAGAGTAAGGCCATTGAAATTAAAATTTTGCAATCTTTGAACAGTCCTTTTATATTTTATATACTTACGGGTACTATCAGGGTTAACCAAAAAAACTCCTTATACTAACTGCCTTACACATTTTTTGGATAATGGATCTATAAAACCTCAGTGTTCACTTACTGAATTCCTTAGTACAAAGTCACATTGTCACTCCATGAAAAAAACATTTAAACCAAATGAGGACTTCAGCCCATTCACTTGTCATCACCTATGCCAATTTTATTATTAAGATCTTGTTCAGGGACTGAGTTACACCTCATACTCAGGCCTACCCAACTACCAGATTTGGCACCCAATGATCCTGAATTCACTGGTAAATCGGACCACAATACCCGTTTTCAAGGTGTGTATCAGTACGCGCCTCGAAATATCAGATGCGACACCGACCTTGCCTACACCATGTGACAGCGATAATTCTGAGCGGGGTTGGAAAGTAGTGAACCTCATCTCAAAAATTGTTCTGGGGTATGATACTGCGAAATGCGTACTGACGCACACCTTGAAAACGGGTAGTGTGGTCCGATCTATCGGTAAATTCGGGATCATTAGGTGCCGAGTCTGGTAGTTGGGTAGGCCTGATACTGATTACTATCTCAGCTCAAAATAAAGTTGTTAATTTGACAATACACATTTTGAGGTGCCTATGCTTATGCTTAGCAATGAGAATAACACACATCTCTGTACTAATTTGTACATCAGTTCTGTGTCTGTATGAACAAAAAAAAAATTCTAAGAGCACCACTTGCCACCACAGAAGCAATGAGTGACGTATGTATCTTAACTCCTAGTTAAATATATATTAAGTTCAAGGTTGACATTTACATAATTCAGAGAAAGCATAGTGACAAACCTCTGCTGATGGCACCTAAAATAGCTCCAGGTGTCTTCTTGCGCCTTGCTAGCCAGCTGCGGAGATCTCCAAGCTTCACATCTTCAAAAGGCGTATCCTCTGAAAATAAAAATGACAGATAACTCTTGGGGTTCCCATTATGACTTAAAAAAAAAAAAAGGTTTAAAGATTTTGAAGGCATACAGTGTGCAAAATACATTAATATACTAAAATTAATACCCTTTACCCCCCCCCCCCCCCACTACCCAAAACCTGCAATTAAGAAAATTTTGATCTAAACACCTGTTAAAGTGTTCTAAATTCCCAAGTTTGTGTGAAAATCGTACGGACCCTTCTTTTTTTGATGTGGTGTTGGCAGTGGTTGGGTAGCACAAAATTTGTGCAATAGCAGTCTTCTTGATGATTTTGAAAAGTACATATCAAACATCGTCAATAAGGAGTGCTAGCGCATGAATTTCTTGCTATGGTGGGGGTTTCTGGGCTTCTTTTAGTCAAACTTAGTCTCCAAAAGTACTTCTAGAGTAAAGTGAATCAACAGGGGCGGATTTAGGCCGTCTTCTGGGTCTTCAGGAAGACGGTCAGATTTTCAAGTTTACATTGACGGGTATGTGATTTTTTCTGTCGGAAGACGGTCAAAAATGGAAGATGGATCAACAAAAATAATTTGGAAGACTCTCAGAAAATATGTCTGGATCCGCCCCTGATCAAGGAGTTATAACAGATTTTGTAGACTCGGCTTTATTCTTGAAGTAAATGATGCTTTCGTTCTTACACCAATGAAGTAACAAAAACAAGCAGCAAGACCCAACTCTTAAGTGACAAAATTAACAGCACGTAAGAAATAAGGGTCCACACGATTTCTCCAGACCAGGGGTAGATATATAACCCCGAAATGTTATATATTTGGAAGGTGTCACTCGGAATTCTTACTTACTTGGGCCATAATACCTATATTCCACATAGGGACCATGTATTTCAGCTTTATATCCAACTGGATATTTGTTGATGCCCTGTCCACTTGTGGTGAAATGCTTATTGAACCAGTCCTTCCAAGTAGCCATTTTGGAAACGAGCAGCTACACTAGTGCATTGTGGGTAATGTAACGGCTGTTACATGACCCCCCCCTACCATTTCCTGTGCATTCGGTGTCTGGGGTTGCACAATGGTACATGTATGAGCAGCAACTGGACCCGACTGGGTAATTTTTAGATCCGAACACGGCCCTATAGTTTTTACATGAGAATAATAATAATACGCTTTTTCATTACAAGATTCGTCTTTTTGTTTCGTAGGCACACACACTCTCTTATTTTGTTTTATCTTCAAACATGTATATAAATTGTCTGGATAAAATTGTCTTTAGCTAACAACCACCAAAACCACTTGTTAAAATGTGTAAACGCGGTTTAGTTGATTATATGCCGGTTAGTGGTAAACTTAGGCGAATAAATCGTTTGTTCGTACAAGCGCTGAACGCTATTTATAACCGTAGAAAGCAATTTTAAAGAGGGATTCTTTTTCGGAAAAAGTGGAACTTTTACCATGAAATCTTCGTGCACCTGATAAAATTTTACCGAGAGGGGACCTTTCCCCGGCAAAAAGGGTGGTTCTTTGGAACGCTCCGGACCATCCCTGGCTACGTGCCTGGTATGGATTTATAAAATGGAGCTGTCTAATTATTAAGACCACAAACGTCCACAAGTAAAAAATGGTGGGGAACTCAGCTAATCCCTACATACTGCAGTACTAATTGATAACGAGCTCTTGTGGACAACTAACTGGTATTCTAATTGCATCAACAATTAGTACACCTGCCAACTGACGACAGCTAATTTGAATTTTTGAGACAGTCACAGAAGACCGTTGACGGAATTTTGAAAATTCTAAACCGTCTTCCGACAGAAAAAATGAGATGCCCGTCAATGTAAACTTCCAAAATTCTGACAGTCTTCCAGAAGACCCAGCGGACGCCGCCCGCCCGCGCCTTACAGACAAAATCAAATAATTTTTTGATCTTTTGAAAAATTTAGCATCACCCACGGAATCCAACTGCGGTTGAGATTTCATTCTTTCAAAACTTCCCGAACTTGTAAAATAATTGCCAAGTAATCTATAAATCAATGTATGCTGACGCCTTGATTAAGTGCACCTTGGGCTAGTTGAACCAACTTGACCCTCATATACACCAATTTAAGGTTAAAATTGTTAGTTATTTTTAAAACAAAAATAAATGATTCCTTCAAATACAGTTTTATACCATTATTAGTTTGTTTTAAATAGACGTATTCGTTGTTTGGCTTGCACATGAAGAATGCACACCAAGAGACTTGTATATGTGGTACTAGTAACTGTGAATCTGATGGGTTTAATACATTAATGCCAGTTTAAGATGAAATTTTTAGTTTCTTTTAAAACAAGCATTTATTATTCGTTATCATTCATTAATAACCTACTTTGTACTATATAAGTTTATTGTAAAAAAAAAAAAAAAATTGATTCATAGATATTTGGGTTCTTGCAATTCAGACTACTACGTAACGTATAAGGCCTAACAGAAACTCCAAGTTTTGTCATTTTAAAATAGAGAAATTCAACGTTAAGCACGTAACAAGTTGGTATAGAATAGGCCTATTGCGTTTATCAAAATTATTTCAGTGGCGCAAGTGAAGTGAATACGGCCATTTTCATTTGAGCAAAGTAGGCTATATCAGCAATGATAGTTGCGTCGCATATGGCCTTTTTAGGCACAAAATACAGTTAAATGTATATTTTTCACAGAGAAACTCGAAAACGAGGTAAGATGATGCTTTTTTTTATTGCAATAGAAAAAAAGCAAGTAGGGCCTACATAAATTTTACAAGCACACAATATTCATTACAATACTTAAGTCCACAAGGATTTAACATATAAAAAAATTACAGTCAATAACTTGTATACATGCAACTACACAAATCCATATATATCTATCCATTTCTGCCATATAACATTGAATTTTTCTACGTCTTGAGATACAATGTATTTTTGATGATGCTTTTTAGCAGAACAACAATCGGGCGTTGGTTTCAATATATCTATAGGCCCTACATTTCCCCCAGTATACCTGTTGATTATTTTGTCTCTTATCAATTCCCATAAAAAAGATACCGTATGGCATCTTTAAAATTTAGTTTTAGAAGTATACGGGCCATTTTGTTTTTAAACTTAAAAGTATCTCTTTTACTAATTTTGATAATCGCACTCGTCAAGCCTCCGTCACACTTATTTGGAATCAGCAGTAATCAAGCAGAATGAGCCGGAACGAAGAATTTTTAAAATTCGCACCACATTCGGGAAGAAATTTCAAAGTGACCTAAATTCTTGTAAGAATATCGTTGGAATACTCAGAATGCTCTTCGAATCCGCCCGGAAAGATTCGTGCATTTCGGGTGTATGAGCTCTCAAATGCAGCTCGAATGTAGTTGAAACATACTGAGAATATCGTTTATGCTGTCAGAATGCAGTCAGGATTACGCGGTTTTCCTGTCATGTAGGTCCGCCATATTTAGGTCTCGGCCTTGCTAGACCTCGGCTCTTCTCGATGTGAATGCTCTGTTATTGGTTAAATTTTCTGGAAGTTATACAGTTTTTTTGTGAATTTTTTATCTTTCACAAATTGACATTTTTAAGGTGTGACTTTTAACTTCAGATGGCTTGAATACCTTTGCAAGTCACATTTTCTGAATATCCATCATACTTTTATTTTATTATTAAAAATTGATGGTCATTATGCTGTTAAGCATTATGTAACATTGTATCAAAAATGAAGAAAACCCTATTTTGGGCACTGCCTCCATAGTGACAATTAAAGGAAAACCATATCACTTACTCTTCTCAAACTTCCAGAAAAAACTGTGATTAATCATGTAAAGTAATGTTACCAATTTATCTTTGCTATTTTTATTTGCGGATGTGACATTCCACTAACCGTTCGAAATATTTTAAGTGTAGTTAACAACCTAGCATTAAAGGCACCAACATCTAAGGCCTATGCAAGGTTAATCTACAGTGAAGTTTTTTTCATAAAGAGGATAGACAGAAAATTTATCTTAAGTTTTTTTTATCAGTTAAATACAAACAATTTAATATGTTAATTAATTTGTACGCTTACGTGCCTATGAAACACGAATAGTTTTCTCTTCACATCTTCACAATATTAATATGTTAAGGATATTGTAACCCTTTATTATAATCCAGATACTGAAATTATTCTAATTATTCAATAATGCACCTATCTTCTGATGTTCTGATTTAAAAAAATGAAAAAGCATCGGCTTGTGTTATCTACATTTAGAATATAAGCATAGGCATCTCAAAGCTTTAATCGTCAATTTAACACCTTTCTATTTTGAGGTGAGATACAATCGGTATGAGGCGTAACTTCATCCCTGAACAAGACTTTATCGTGGAAATTGGCAGAGTTGACCACGAGTTATGAGCCATTTATTACAGATTTTCATTAAAAAAAGACATTATTTTGCTTTATTAATGATAAAATCTTAACTAAGTCTTCTAAGAAAAATCGCTGTCAGGGTGTTGGTGTACTAAATGGTGTCATTAAATCGGCGTTGAAACGGTGGTCGTGGGTGCTCAGGTAAAGGAGAAATTTGAGGAACCGATTTTTCAGTTTCTATCCTAAAATCGAAATTATGACGTCACCCGTAAGATGACATATGTATAAATGTTTATGAATTTAGCCATTGAACACTGAAGATTTATCTATTACCCAAAAGAAAGTATGTAAGGCAGTAAGTTAGGAGTTTTGGGCGAAGAGTGACAATATCCTTAAATTTAATGAGAATAAGTACATACTGGACGGGTAAAAACTTCTTAAACTGTAACTGTAAAATTTCAATCATTTATCATACAATGAGAAATTACTCAATGCAGATTCCTTAAATGTTGACAACAATATCATACTGACAGTACAGTATGTTGAATTTATTTCTTAGGGACGAAGTTGCTCTTCAGATGGTGAAATATATTGCCACGTGCGTCTGTATGGCCTATTTTGATATAAAATCGAACAACGTTGGCAAGTCTGCATGGGATCCCTAAATCGGTAAGATGTTCGCTTTGTTGTGCCTCATTTTGTCTATCTGAGTAAATAAATTCAGGTTATTTTTTTTTTCTCTTCTCGCTTAATAAGTTACGTTCCTTGGTCGCACCCGATTTCGGATATCGTCTCGCTCTTCGTTAAGGCTCGATTTTACGTAGGCTAACCAACGTAACTGCACATGAGTCACCGATGTGTAATAATCTGAATGAAAACATGCTATGACTGGTGAAAATATGATATTGTATTGGATTGATAAAAGAAGACTCAGGATGTAATCAACACTTTCATTTTGGTGACCAGAACATTCCCTTTTTTGTTCAGTCTTTAAATGGATATCTTTTAGGACAGTGTGATTGGAATTAAGTCTATGTGTTTATCATAATTTGGCAAAAAGCATTGTTAAAAATTATTATAAAGAGTTCAATTACCTTCCCCAATCCCCCTGGTGTTGTTCTATCCCGTAACTACATACAATGTCAAAAAATCGTATACGATTTTATCGAACGGCGCCTGGGGCAAATGTAATCTAGAATTTTAACAAAAACGAAAGCTGCCTTGCTTATATTATATTTTCTTAAACTTGTAGAAGTGATTCAATCATAGGACTAAAATATAGCGGAGAATTAAAAAAAACTAATTACAGACTTGACGGTGCGTAAACTTTTGGCGGAATCCACGTTGGTGCCAAAACCTCATTGGCAGTCAGCGATGGAAACCCGAAGCAGGTCAAACACATGAATAATCTTGATACCAACTGCCTCCCATTTTCTAGAGGGCACCTCAGGAACACTTTCATTTTAGAAGATGGTGAAATATCTGGGCACGAACTAGTTGGAACCCAGGAATAAGTTGGCCCCAGGTCAATTTACTAAAAAGTACCTACGTGTGATGAACAAAATTTGATCACATGCTCTTGTAACTTGACCCAATCCCAGAATGCCAGAAAAGTGGCTGTCGTAAAAAAAGTTACACTTGATCGGTGAGTCCAACAAACCGTATTTTTTTTCATTTGAAAAAAATTGTTGAGGAGATTTTTAAATCTATTTTCCCAGCCATGTGATAGAATACGGACTAAGCACTGGGCATCGAACTAAAGCCAAGTGTTTAAAATTTCTATACAAAGTTCTATTCATTCTAGCTCCAGATGAAAGATCGCATTTGTAGGTTGAAAATTTGTCATTAACATTTCTTTTCCTGTTTATATGTTGGCTGAGGCAAAGGATCATAACAACTAACCGTGGATTATTTTCTTTTTTGAGAAAGGCGTAGCATCCTAATTTCCGGCTACATAGAAAAATTGTTGGATGTGTGTTGTTGACACTTTTCAGACAAGCCTTTTTTATTTACTTATCGTCGTTCGTTCGTTTTTTGTTTTTTTTATTGCTGATATAATCTCTCAGTACTTTGCCATTTGCAAACAGATATCTGCCTAAATACGGTATAAAATCTCCCTTACTGCAACTTTGGTTATTGCATTTTATGGTGATGACTAGATTCATGCTGCTCAGCAAATAAGTAGTAAAAACTTAGGTTTGAGATCAGCAACATTGGGTCTTCATTTTGAGAGATAACAATAGTTGCACCTGATTAATAAGTCCCATTTTAACTGATTTCTTCTAAAAAAAGAATTAAGGAGAAAAAGAAAAGAAAATCGCCATACGTAAAAAAGCAATTGCTGGATATATGAAACTAATCTAAGTTATAACAGGCAACGTTTAATGACGAAAAACAGGTTTGTGATTAGGTACATTATAATCGGATTAAAGAAGTAATCAGGTCTGTATCACCAGCTTACACCACACGACTACTAGTAGCACTCGAGTCTCATGCCAATATCAAGAAATAGTGACTAAACTAGCGAATTATGTTACGGTTCACGAAAAAATGATAGTCTTTTTACTGAGCCCCTTGATCAAAGTGTAGCTGTTTGACAGTGGATTTTCTGTCAGTGGTGCCAAAGACTTAATCCAAACTTTATACAATGTAGGTTAATCGTCCGTAAAACTTGAAACTTATGTGTGAGATGCCCCCCTTACTGGCCTGTAAAAATTATTCACAATTATAATTCCCTCACTTGACTTTTAATCTTCTAGACAATTATAATCACTGTCAACAATTTAAATTATATTAGCAGCGTGGTGCTTTTTGAAACGAAGAGATTCCGTGAAATGACAGCATTACGAACAGGATTATGTAATATGTCAATTACAAGCTAAATGACGATATTGACAAGGTTGCTAGACGACACTTTCGACCTTAATAATCTGTGCGATGTATGGACGTATATAAGCATGAGAGCATGATGATTTCAGATTCGGTTAAGTTGCTTCTTGTGAGAGCATCAGAGGATAGCTGAGACATAGAGGTAAGCAGGACAGTTTTAAAAGATGAATGAGACTGAGTCGATGGTTGACTTTCCAAATATCAGTTCAAATAATCCAGAAGAAGAGGGGGAATTAGATAGCAATGTAGATTACCAAGTGTCTGAACATTTTGTCGGGGGAGTTTTGGCTTTCTTCGTCGCTGTTGTTGGTCTTACTTTGAACACCATATCTTTTGTCGTGTTTCGAAAATTTAAGACCCAGAATTCATCGACTTTTTTGCTTAGTTGCTTGGCAGTTGCTGATAATTTGTACCTCCTTTCGCAAACATTTTTTATCAGCATCCCGTCCATATTCTCCTACATTGAGCTAATTCCAGGAACCCTTCCCTTTATTTCGAAACACACACGAGTTCTTTGGTCATTAAACAACTGCCTCATCCTTATTCCGATCTGGATAAGCGTTCTTGTTACTGTCGACCGCTACCGTCTGATTTGCTCGTCAGTTTCACAGCTCCTGGACAGGTCGTCATTGAAGACGTGGGTGGGGTGGGTTTGCGCCGTGGTCACTGGCTCTTTCATAAGCGTTATACCGAAGTATTTCTTTGTCGTTTCAATCGGATTTCAGCCCTGTTCGTTGAACAAGACTTATCCATTTTGCTTCAAACCACCCGTTGTCCGTTTTCCCGAGCAAAAGATCACCTGGCTTGCTATTCACGCTCTTTTTTATTTTTTTGTTCCCTTTTTGGTTATAACAAAGTGCAATGTGCGAATAATACGCAGACTACGAGAGCTATCTAAACGCCGCGAAGCGTGTTTCATGCGAAAATTGTCCATTTACCGAGAATTGACAAAGATTGTTATTTTGATCGCCCTCACTTCTCTGGTATTCCATCTACTGTATTGTTGCTCCTTTGTTATCGGGTTTTATCCTGAAGAATTGCCGCAAAATGTTGCGCGGAATATGCCGTTATTTTTCCAAGTGCTTAACCTCCTAGCAGTGGTCAACTCTACTTTAAATTTTTTCATTTATGGATTGTTCGGTAAAGAGTTTCGGCGTACTCTGAAATCAATGTGTTGCCTAAGACGCACACCGAAAGGTGTAAGAAACATTCATATTCAGCAAAGAAGTTCGAACACTCCATCTGGTGATGGTCTTGGTCATGAACAAAACAGATTCGAATTAACCCAGCGCTATTGAAAATATTTGTGTACGACACTGAATAATTCTATTTACTTTTGAAATATTATATAAGATAATTGGATAGAAAGAAAGTGAGTTATTTAAATCAAATTGGAATTGGGAGAATGCGCAATATTTAATTTGAATATTAAAAAAACTAACTACCTAATTGTAAAAGAAAAACTATTTAGCTAGAAAATTTATTATTTGGAGTCATGACAACGAAATTTAAAGAATGAAATTGAATAATTCCTTTGATACACAAACATAAATAGGTGCGAAGTCTGTTTTAATAAGGCCTTTATACAGTTTTATTATCATTATTATTATTATTATTTATTGATTTATTTTATTATTATTTTTCTTTTTTCTTTTATCATTATTATTTTTTTTTTTTGCATAAAGAAAAGCGACATGGCATGACGCCACTTACATTGAAAACAATGAGCGACCCTTTTACTATTGAAATTTATTGTTAATTAATGTAAAGAAAGCAGAACGTGCGTTTCAATTAAACAAGCGTTGTGATTATGATGATCATTGGATTTCTAATGAGATATATTGTTCACAATAAATATTGTGTATAAGAACTATTGTTGATTTGGTTTGTTATAAATAGATATAGATATAAATAGTATTATTGAATGAATAATATATTTATGAAGTACGTTGGCAGTCAGAACCGGAGATGAACTAAGATGTGAAAGACGTTCTTATTAAAACCAGTACAGCTGACATTTAACGTCAGCAAGTAGAAACTATGAATAAAGAACAATGTGTCGATGTTTAATTAGGTTTGTTGTTTCAATCGTAATTATTATAGATATTGTTTATGAAGTCTATATTATACATACATATGATAGTAGCAATACATATAGGCCTACCTAGAGTTTGCATGAGGCAGAGATAGAAATGAAAGAAAGCGGCGTGGGAACCAACTTGAAAGTAGTTAATAAATAACATGAAAGAATATAAAAGAGCTATGTTTACATATTTACTACCTCGCGTAACAGCAGAAAATAAAGACAGCAACTTTCCTCGCATAAATGGCGGAGGATGCATAAATGGTGGAGGATGCTAAAGGAAAACAGAGGCGTTTGACCTCATGAGTCTTATCGGAACGACAAGAAACGCTCACTGGACGACAATACGCAAGCGAGCAAAAAGTATCCGGAAAGGAGAGTGCAACTGGACAAACAGGAAATGAAAGGTAAGAAAATTTATTCAGAAAATTATTGTAGAATACACTTTTTGCAGTATTTAGATGGCTTTAAAGTAGCCAGCAACACTTTCCAATATCATCTGAGTGAGGTAGACACAGTTACACAGTTTGACAAAGGCTGAGAAATGCAAACTTAACTTTATCTAAATAGTTTCAATTCGCGAGAGGAGGTCAGGTATTTGGGGTACATAGTTTCACTAAATGATTTTTGCGATGACCCTGCAAAGTGTAAAGCAGCACCTAAATTCCTAGTCCCTTTAAATGTTAAACAGGTGATCGAATTTCTGGGAGTAGCGAATTATTGAATATTGAATATATCTCCTTACAAATTTTTAAGTGAACACAAAAAAGATAAAAGAAAAACCATGCGAATGCAGACGTGCTTAGCCTCCGCCCTTACGACACGGAAAAAGAATAAGACTTAGAAAAACTTAATGACACAGAGTTCGATTCCAAATGACAGGTGTTTGAACAAAACAGGAGATGTCAGACGCCATCTCGGGTGCTCTAAAAAGATTGACAAAGAATCACATAGGCGTGGAATGCTTCTAGCAATTAAATTGAAGGCGAAGAGAACAGATAGTTTGTCAAAATGTCAATATAACGAGTCATTTTCTTCTAAAGAGGAATTGTTAAAACTCCAAAGTGAAGATAATAAAAACGTCAAATATCGCGTACTTGACGTCAAATGAACTTCCACTTAGTAAAAAAGAAGCTCGGCGTAAGGGGGGGGGGGGGTGATAATAACAATATTTTGTACCACTAGCCTGAATTTATGCAATGGGTCTATAAAGACATAACAGTATTTTTTTAAGAATGTTTTAACCCCTCTAGCCCCCCTGTACCTTCCCTCTGAAGTTTGCGATATTCGAAAATTACTACTTTTTAGCCTTTTCTTGCACATTTTTCATAGCATTTGCCCCTTTTAATGTCCCAAAAGCTTTGAAAATTATTTTCCTGTATTTTTTATCCAAAAATATCAAAATAGAACCAGTTTCATCAAACTGCGAGATTCGCCCAACCCCTTTTCAATACAGGTAGGTCTATATACATGCAAATAATATCTATATAAAGTAAATTTACTTTTCGTTTATATTTTATACTTTTATTGACTTTAAAGATCTTACAGATTGTGGAAAGTTTGAAGAGATGCCAACAACAACCTCACTTCACTGTTAAAGAGTAGTGACAGGACGCAAATGTGAGCAATGAAAACTATTTTGATGTTGACCTGGACAAAACTGCTACATGTAAACTCATTAATATTGATAAAATAGTTTATACTCCCAGGTTAGCCAAGCAGTGAATGAATATTTGTCAACTATTATCCGTCATTACGAGATTTTTCTCTTTTTATTTCTTTTACAGGATACAACACTTAAATACAATCACTTTAATTTCAGGCAATACTTATTATTATTACAATTTACTTCGATTTAGGGTTCCTGAACTTACTATAAAAATCATTTCAGATGATGCATCATAATTCTATTCATAAGAAAACCCGTTCTATTTCGCCCACCACCCCCGTGCAATGTCAAACATTGTCGACAGGGCACATGCACCTTGAAGGTGACCAGAAAACATTAAGACTATGATTCGATGAAATTACATTTTTTTCGAGTCGCGAAGAATAAATTTTTTGAATTGTTTCTCGATAAATTGCCTAAATGAAAGTCATTATCACTGGCATTTCAACGATCTCCTTAAAATGATCTTGTCAGTAGATAATGCAGTTATATTGGCAGTCAAAGGTCTAGTAGTGCAAATGATATAATGGTAAATGGTCTTATGTGAATATTATTTGATATGTTTTGAGGGGTAATATGATAAGAATGAGACGGAAATATTTATGGATATAACTGGGTATGTTGCTGAGGGGGAAATTATGCTCATGACGTCATATAAATACTAATATCTGGGACGCCAGATTGAGTTATTATTATGATTAGTATAAGTACTGTTATTGAAAATATTATTATGTTATTAACACGGTTATATACACGTGCAATTTTATTATTATCTTCTGCATGATTAATACAATGGCATATTAAAACTTTGCCTGATATACATAACTGTACTGAATTTTGAAGATAACTGCTCAGATATACGTAGTTTTTTTTTCCTTGATAAGCGTTTTTGCGTCATCGCCATTCATATATTGGATATATTCATGGACGTTGCACCTTGGGCACTCGTAGATATACGGGAAACTGTGAACAATTATTCCTACGTGCGGCAATGTACGCGAATAAAACATTTATGAATTTAACAATGGCGATCCAAGTGACAATTGTTTTTTTTTTTCCACTATATGGAAGGACGAATTTGACATTATATGGAACTGAACTCTCGTGCTATGATTCAAAATGGAGGATGCAGTGAACTACACCAAATGCAAAACTCTTCATTTGTGTGGAAATGAACTTTAAATTTTATAAATTGTATTTGAGTCATATGATATTGCCTGTGGTAATTAAGTATTGTGTCATAAATGTTAAATACTTGACGTATTATAACTACATCTTTATTCAGCTTATCAACCTTATGGTTATCGGTTATCAATATTTAATCAGACAATTATTGGTATATTAACAGTATATTTTATCTTTTGGAACGATGATGACATGAAACTGATGATGTATACATTAAGGGGAATTTTCACATTTTTGTGACTTAACTTTTTCTCGGTATAGTTTTAAACAATCGTGGATTGAATTTGATATAAACAATTGTTTCTCTCATAGTCATCAGAAAGGTACGGAGCACTACAGTGTGAATAAATATGAAGATGAACAGGTACTTCATCATCGACGATGCGCTGGTCGCAATCTTGTGGTGAATGCTGGGCTCCGTATCTCGAAAGGTTCGCTATGTTGCGCACGTGTGTTAGTGTCTCGATTCCATAACCGATTCTATTTCGAGATACGGGGCCATGAAATCGAGACTCACTTGCACGTACGCAAGTGTCTCGCGTAGTGCATTCCAACAACATCTAACATGACAAACGAAAGACGAAACACTGTATAAGAATAGAGCCATAATAAAAAGAGTCACAGGTTATTGTCATAATGAAATAGCAAATAAATAAGTATCTGTACTCTTGGGCCACCCATAAAAAGTGTTACAAATGCCAATTTTTGTACGAAATACGTCCACGAACAAACGTATTTTCCAGAAAGTTATCAATCTATCTTCCTTAGTTATATTTTTGGTTTCATGTCGAATGTTTTTCTATTTTATGTGTTAGTTTAATTAGAATTGATTTACTTAGCTATATATTTGCATGAATTTATGATAAAAATGTAGTGTTTAAGAAGAGCAGAGACAGAAATTAAAGAAAGCAGTATGGTGTTCGATATTTGGCCGGTGACGGCCGCTGTTTTTGGAAGATCCCTCTAGAAAAAAATAGTGTTAACTTATTATATAAGTTTTTTTTGAGTGGGTAATAAATCTGTTGTCGAATTACTGTGATATTATGTTTTAAGTGTATATTTATACTATATAAGATTTATTGTTGGTTTGAAAGAAATACAGACTTGACATTTAATTTGAAATATTTCAGTTTCAAAGAAATGCCTTGGTAAAATGTGTTTAAAAAACTCAGATTTCATATAAGATACAGTATGTGAATAGAGAAGACTTAGTGTGTAGTCAGGTGTGCCGCTACCAATTAACCGACTACCATGTCTGTTGCACTGCTGCATTGTGTAATATGCAGTGATTTAATTGGGATGTACTCCTTTGGACTGGTCGAAGCTTGGCTTTGACAAAGCATGGTTCTGTCTAAAAAATATCCATATGTCGGCAAGTACTGCATATAAAAATATGCCAAATATGAAGTTTTGCGTGCAGCGGTCCGTTTTGCAGTGCGTAAAATGAATTAAGCAATGTTTTACAAAATTGTTAATCTGTGCCAAAATGGCGAGAAAAAGACAGACATTGCCAGGCAGATTATTGTGCCACACAGAACGGTCCGCACAGTTTTATAGAGTTATGCCCAGACTGATATACCTATACAGAGACCACACCCAATGTATTGAAGTCTTACCACCAGGGCACAGGACTCACTGTCCTTTCAGATATGCTGCTACAACTAAACAAAAATCACCCAGTCCATTCAGAATGAGGGACAGGTTGCCACCAGAACGCGTGCTTGAAGGCCCTTACTGGTTTTAGCAGGTTAGAATACCAGACAACCTCTGCGGAAGCCATCGTCGCCTGATTCTCTTATGAATTGGGGACCATGACCGTTTCTGGGTAGAACATTGAAGCCGCGTGACTTTTTTTACGGAGGTCAGATTTCAACTGTACCGCTCACCTGGTCAAAACAGAGTATACAGACATCTGGAGAGGTCTACGGCGAAGCGTTTGCCGTGTCTAAAGTGACTAGAGTCATAGACAGCGTCAGTATTTGGAGTGGATATCACATTGGTGCCAAAACACCAATGGTAGTCATCTATGAAAACCTGAACCACATCGAATAAAGAAATAATCTGGGAACCACTTGACTATCATTTGATAGGGGGTACCCTATGAACAACTTTAGGTACCCTAGGAACACTTTAAGGTTCACACAGAGCACTTTTAATAGCAGATAACTTACAGAACTAAGGGAAAAAGCAGCTACCTTGGTCATCGAAATCGCCAGGTTTGAACCACATAGACAATATATGGGTAGGTCATTACTCGCTGAATCAATGGCCTACATGTCCTACAACAAAACTGAATCAAATTGGACAAGTTTTGACCGATGCCTGGAATGTTATTCCAGATTAAAGGAATGGCTTGCCGCTAGAGAGCCCTGATAACAGCCGGATGAAGTCAGGTGTTAGAGGGACCGTTGCTGTGACTAGACACTGACATGAGGGTTCTTTGTGGGGCGTGTAACTCTTTTAATTTGGAAAATATTGAGATCCAAAATATCGCTTTTAATGGTTGACGTATGGCTTAGAAGAGGCAATGTATTTTTGTTTGTATCACTTGCGAATTCAATTGAGTAACTAATGTTACAATGACATCAAAGAGATATTTAAAGTGTTTAAAACGCGAATTTAATCCTTGTTTTCATTTTTCAGTAAGCTAAATAGGAAAAAAACTGATGAAAATGATTTGAAAAAATATTCCATATTGAGTGTCAAGTCTGTAGATTAGAAATATAATATTTAAAATATATTGTTAATTGGGATATATTTTTGTGAGGTATGTTCAAAATAGTTAAATAAAAAAGTAACCATACTTATAGTATAATAATATGTAAAAAGGATAGCAACTGTTCATTTTGGCCAAAAATGGATTTCCTCTATTGAGTCCTAACGTGGTTTGATGGCATGCACAGATTTTAGTAGAATTGTGATGGGGGCGTCTCGATAGTCCGAAGGTTCATTGGTCCGAAGGTTCTATAGTGAACATTCGGACCAATGAACCTTCGGACTATTGAACCTTCGGACTATCGCTACGGCCCCATTGTGATAACCGCCGTTTTGGTGGTAAAAATTGAATTTATATTTCTACGAGTTGTTTACATACGAAGAGTTGCTATCCCTTTAAGTTAGTTTTAAGTATTTTTGGCTCATTAAGATTCTATGCGATAAGACATTTTCACGGTAAATTGCATTATGATTGTACATTATGTTCGTATTGGAACAAAAATACTTAGGTTCACTTTACTCTTTACCAGAGACCATGGGAGAGGCCGGCTGTGTGGTTCCGTTATTACTAAAAAAAACATCTGACAGAGTAGTAGAAATATGCATAGCTAGTGAATAGCGAGATAAATATATGTGAATATTTCTGTGAATATATGCTCTCTGTGGCCCTGGTAGAAGGTAAAGACAGTAGAATATAGGAAGATAAAACAATAGAAGGGAGGATGTAGTTGGCTATAGAGATCTGACAATCCAAAACTGTGCTTTCATTCTACCGATATCTTCGAATATTAGACAGCGACAGTTCTGGTTTGTTTCTGATCGTTTATTCAACCAAGATTATTAGTAACAGGAAACGGTGGTAATTTTGATTTCATCCACCGATATTGTAACTGCAGGAGATAATCTGCAATCAGATGTAACCTAACATAGCCGACAGTGAAACTGCAGGAGATAATCTGCAATCAGAGGCCACCTACCCTAGCTATTACAAAATTGCACGAAGAATTTTGAAACAACAAGAAAGACCTCTTGCAGATAGTAGAGATTTCTGTGGTGTGCCTGAATATAATTGTGTTCCTCTCTGGATTTTTATGTACTGATTATCCTTATTACATTTTTCTCTTAAGTTTTTATTTCAACAATGTAAACAACAGAAACAAGTTTACTTTCTTTCTAATGAGCACATGCGAATTTGATTATTGTTAATTTCATTATTGTTCAGATTTATATTTTACTTTTGATTAAACGTTCTTTGCATGTCATTTGCACTTTCTCATCTTTTTAAATTGCAATTTTGAACAATCATTTCAGATGTTTTCTTCAACTTGAGTTAATTTGCATGCAAGTTTAACCACCTTTTTCCAACCTAATTATGCAATAATGCATTGCTGAAATGGGACAAAGCTAAGATACACCAAACAACTTGTTAATTATAATAATAATAATAATAATAATAATAATAAATTTATTTTAAGTCTGAAATCAATTTAAAATGTTCAGTAGACTTGACATATGTACTTATATCACAATTACCAAGATATAAAAATAAAAAAATGTTAAGAAAGTTTACTATTCCAGATAAAAAAACAGCCTATTTTTGACTTAAAACCAATGACTATTGAGATAATAATAAATTTCCTACACAGATGTTTTAAACTCCTTTTTTTTAAAGATTAACAGTTGATTCAATTGAGGGAATTTCAGTTGGTACCATATTATGTTCCATTGGACCAGCAGACCTGAAAGAGATGTTCCCATATATTTTAAGCTGCATTTTTACAGGTTTCAGTAACAGTTGATCTACTGATCGCAAATTTCTGGCAGGAACATAGTGAACAACTTTATTTAAGCTAAGATCTAATATATCCGTTTATTAGATCTTAGATTTAAGTAAGTTGGTACCACTTTATTAAAAAAAAAACATCATGGACAAGAACTAAATATTTGAATAAAACCCTGGCTTAGAGTGGTATATGATTGTTAAGGGAGATCTAGATCCAAGCAAGAAGACACTGAAATAAATTTACATCTAAATAGTTTGTTTTTTCATTGTAATTGCTAGACTTTTCATCATTTTCGTTACAAAATTTGCATTACAATTAAGTAAATAGCATGGACTGCACATCTGCCATAACAATTAATGTCCTGTTTTTCAGTATACCACCCACAAGTGTCTTTTTATCCTATTGGTAATATTTGGGATTATATGTATTGTGATTTCACCCTGGTTAATCCAAGTTATATTAAGTGCCACATGATCACTAACCAGAGTCCAATCTTCTTATCTTAACTAAGCTTTGTGCACAGCATCAAGTTTCACCAAATTGGGGTATATCATTTCCTTCTTCACTTCATAAGTTCAATTCCAGTATCAATTCTAAGGACAAATTGAATCCCTTTTAACAAAACAAGGCAGCAAAGCTGTCAAATGTACAGACAAAAAGCAGAATATACCGATGCGCAAAAGAGGCTCCTGTCAATTCTGATGCACATGTAATAATACAGGCCCGTAGCCAGGGGGGATTCAGGGGGGTCAAAAGAACCCCCCTTTTTGCTGGGAAAAGGTCCCCTCTGGGTAAAATTGTATCTAGGTACATGAAGGTTTCATGGGAAAAGGTCCACTTCTTCAGAAAAAGAACCCCCCTTTTGAAATTGCTGGCTACGGGCCTGTAATACATAGCAAAGTCAACACCAAATTTTAATTACCTATGCACAACAGGTAGAACAGGTTTAAGTTAAATGTGTAACTAGCATAAGGCTTCAGGCCCATAAAAGTTCAAGTTCACACTTGGAAAATGCCAGAATGAGAAAAATTAAAATTTCATAAAAAATTACATAAATTTGAGGAAAAATGATAATCCAGTCAAGCTGGTTTTCCAATTTGAGCTGTATTTCAATCCTAAGCATCACACTTATAAGTTTCAAAATAATAAGTAACAGTTTTCTTTTCATAATGTTTGTGGTGGCAGTGCACAAAGTAGTTTTTTAATTTCATTGCTTCCAGAAGAGAAAACAATCAGACTGCATGGTTCACAACTCGAGCTGCACTTCAGTCCTAGCTGTACAAATCTTTTCAGTAAGTTTGAGAATCAGAAGTACTGGTAACATGGTTTTTCTTGAAGTGCCCAAAATAGGGTTTTCTTCAATTTTGATATGATATACCATAATATTTAACAACAAATTGACCATCAATTTTTAATAATAAGTATCATGGATACTCAGAAAATGTACTCAGAGTGTCATGGCACTATAAAGCTAGCTTGTTCACTATACCTTTTCATGTGTTAGCTCTATAGAACAGGGTAAGAAAATGTGATCAGCAAGGGTCTTCAACTCCATGGAAGTTCAAAGTCACACCTAGAAAATGCCAATATATTAAAAACTGAAATTTCAAAAAAAAAAAAAAAAAAAAAAAAAAATAGAAAAAACTGTATAACTTACAGAAAAATAATCCAATCAGACTGGTTTACCAACTGAAGCTGTATTTTAGTCCTTTGTTTCTTTTCTGTAGGTTTGAAAATACTAAGTTAAATGGTCACTATTTATACTTCCATTTTCACAAAAATCATGTCTTAAAACCTGCAGTAGCAGACATCTGCACCCAACAGATGTCAAAACTGCCAGACACTGGCACCTGTCAGAAGTCAGACAGGCTGGCGTGGCATTTATTAACTTATACTTGACATTTTAATTTTCTCAGTGTGCCAAAACTAAGAAAGGCAGAGTCTTGTATTTTACAGCATTTATTATAAGCATCATTTTCCCAAAATATCCCAAATTTCAATGCACTATCTCAAAAACTGTTGAAGTTGTTGAACTTTGAATTTAGTAAGTTTTTTAAGCCACACAATATTTATAATGGTTTAGAATATCCACAAAAAGGTGCACCTGGACAGAGCTGCCCTTACAGTGGTTGGTTTTCCTTGGGCTTTTTAGACACTCAACACCACCCTGAGCTTCAGAGCTAACTTGACACTAACCTTTTCACTGTAGCCTATCTCCATCGTGTTACTTGACACGATGGAGATAGGCTACAGTGAAAAGGTTAGTGTCAAGTTAGCTCTGAAGCTCAGGGTGCTCAACACACATTTATCAACACACCTGTTATTGAACAACATACTAACATTTATGCCACGTTAACACTATTGTATGAAAAAGTATATTAGAACCATAGATATAAAAAACTTGCCTTTCTTTTTTTGGCTAGAATATTTTTGGCATAACACATACAATGCCTTAGCATTCCCCCCCACCCCCATACTGCCCCTTTTCCAAAAATGTTATTAAAAATGGGCACAATCTGGGGATATCATCACAAATATTACCAGAATTTAATTTACAAACTCATGATTGTGACATGCAGCATTATTAAAAGCATAATGTATGTCCCTGGATACCTAGACTAATAGTGCCTGCAGGAAATGTGCAGTAACACCTTATTAATATATTTTAGTTTAACAATAATGATACAAAATATCAAAAGAGTATACAGCGGATCGCTTTATTTGAAAAATTTCTACATATTTTGCCACATATCAAGATCAGATACACATCTTCCACAGTATTTGCACCAATGGATTAGTCCAATTTTTCACCACATTACCCTAATGTTAAAATTGAAATAAGTGATAATTTGACATAGTTTTTTTAAAAGTTCGTCATTATAGATAAAATTGCAATCACATTATTCAAAATCCAATTTATTTCAATAATCATGATTAATCCAGTTTATTTCTTTCATGATGAGCTGAAAGGTAATGCCTTATTTATCATGTGAACATATTTTTGCTCTACATGTGATGTTAATATATTGCAATACATAACTATTGGTTATGGTAATGACTTCTGACACATTGGCTATTATCAGATATATATGCTTCCACTTTCCAGATTCAGGGGTAAACCTTTTTTCAGAATTATTCATTATTATTTTTTATTTATGTATTATTAGTTTCCACCAATAAGTGCCAACATAAGGCGCCTGTAATCTCCACTTGTTTCACCCTCCACCATTTTCATAAGAGGCTTCCCATATTTCCGAAGGAATGCCTGCTTTATATTCTGAAGGTCAACCTGAAAATGATAATTGCACGAATCAAAGTAAAAGCTACGCATTGTAACATCATTTCTTTGGAATAGATTTGCCACTCAATAAAACATTGTGGTGTTGTTACATGTAATACATTTATTTACATAAAGGTCATTTAACTACTAGTATACCCCTCCTTGACACCCTCCAAAAAATAACAGATACAAGCAGCATAAATGTAAAATTAATGTTGTCTCTGATTACAAAAGAAACTCAACAACTTCAAAATGAGGCTTTAAAAAATGGTGTACCTGAATTATTTTAATTCTTGATGTAAAATTCTATTAAATTTTTTTTCAGAACAAATAAATATATTTTGCTTTTCCAAATCTTTGAATTTTTGCCTCATCAAAAAGAGACCAAAAATTAAACATAATAATTAATTAGACCAAATGATCACTTCACACATAACAGTTTCCCCCCCAACAAACAGCCAGGTTTCTTTCTGAACGGCACCAAATCTAACACAGGTGATCAGAATATGTAACTATATGGATATATGAAAAATAACACCATTTTGTTTATGAGAAATTACTGAAAATACAAAATAAGAAAGCAATTTCACTGACCTCAGACCTCGACACAATTATTCTGATCAAAGTGGAGTCATCTGTTCCTAGTCCTTGCATAGCTTTATGTAGCTTTGTGGCAAAGAACTCAGGTCTGTCCCTGCAGCTCATCACTGTAAATCACAATTACCAATTTAAAAAATGTTTAAAATCTACAACTAACAGACTAATTGCTGTTTTTTCTTTACTGAATATTACATCACACTGTCATAAGAAAATAATTAGGATGGCAGCATGTGGGTAATATAAGGTTTATGAACCTAGCTGCAATGTGCAACCATCATTGATGTTAAAATACTGGGCCAAACCCAGGTTTAACTGTACTGCTTGACATCTACAGGCAATCAGATTGCATAGCTGTAGCGATCCATTACAATCCTTCCATTTCATTACTTGATTAAAATGTCCAAAGAGAGTTTTGAAAGGAGATTCACAATATTACACTAGTTTTTCAGTTTGATTACCTAGTGCAGTAAAAGCATCTTCAAGACTGCCAGACATTTCACTGCTTATTGCTTGCAAAATATCATGGCCAGATACCTGCAAAAATGTTCAATTAAAACTGCATCCAAAGAGTTCATTTATTGACTTATTCAAAATAATTTAGAGTCAATAAGCAATAATCATTTCTGATAATATACTCAAAATCTCTCCTTGTAGATTAATTATTAAACATATGAAGTAAACTGGGTTTTGTTTTTCCATTAATTTGCTTTGAAAACAATTATCATGTTTTTATTAACACTTTTTTAAGCAAAACAAAAAAAAAAAAATGTTATATTTACTTTAGCATATTCCTCAAATGTTGCTCTCATCTGATAGTAATTTCGTGTAGCCATTATCCTCAGGAAAGTGGACTCATCGGTACCCAGTTGTTTCTCGCCAGCCCTGAATAGTTCCTCTGCATCCCTCCTGGCCAGGGCTCTGTCTATTACAGCCTCCGGA
Source organism: Lingula anatina (assembly GCF_001039355.2). The sequence continues at coordinate 177,480 of NW_019774291.1, forward strand.
CCGCTGCTGAACACCTGCTGCCACTGAGCATCAGTAAGCTCAGCTCGGTTACCCTGGTGGAATTTCAAGTTGTATCATATTAAATATTGTAACATGACAACACAGTTTAAACTGAAATCCTAGCCTTGTATCAGTTGAATTCATTTGTTATATTGTTTTTTGGTTTTTTTTTTCATTTTGACATTTGAGTGGTCAGAGTTTTTAATATTTGTCGCAGATATTTTTAAAAGTAAAAAAGGCAACATGGTAGTAATTAAAGCCCAAGAATTAGTATTTCTTATTTTCAAAATAAAAAAACTAAAGGAGATAAAAACAAAAATCTGTTTATTTATCAAATGCTTTCTTGATTTATTACCTGGCAGCATGAAATCAGCAGTCTTTTAAAATGTCCACTTGTGTCATCCATAATGTCACGCTCAAGGTCACGTTTGAAATCTGAAATTTGTACATTGGCAACATCAATATTATCATGAATAACATTATCACTTTAACTTCAGTTTTTAATCTTTAATATTAAAATATTAGAGATGAATTATTTCATTATCATATTCTATTCATATACTAAAATCTATGCATTTCCAACCTTTGGTTCAAGCATCAAATTTCAAGCCAATCGCCCCCCCCCCCCCCCCCAAACTAATTGTATATAGTTGGCAGCAAAAAATAACTTCTTTGATTTGTCAGTTTCAATTATTCATTCATAGCAGAGCACAGAAAACTGGCTTACGATCTTTGTATGCTTGGACAATTTGCTTTATTTGTGCATTGGTTCTGGTGCATAGTATCTCAATCAACACTGATTCTTTGGTGCCAAGTCCCTATAAAATAGTGAAACATCATCCAAATAATGAAAATCACTGATAATTTCTGTGGTAATAACAATTCTTCATCATGTACTGGGGTACGTATCTTTCTCTAAATCTTGAATCTCTAATCAAATTAAATTTTTACTTCACATTTTTCTCACTTATCAAAGCAATGGCCAATGGAAAAAATCTTAAAGCCTCAAAATTAGGGTTGGTCATGCTTGTTAACAAACTTATCAATTTGTCTGACCTTAGAACAAATCTGTCTGACATCCTCACTTACCACCATAGCATTGTGAAGAGACCAAGCATCATAATAAGCATTTGGTTTAAATAAACCCATGATGGCCTCCTTTAAATCTCCACTCAGCTCTGACTCCAATTCACGAATAAGGTCCTGCAACAAGTACGTACAGTTAGAATTTAAATTTAATACAAGCGACGGCATATTTCTTCATCAAACATATCAATCATGGAAAAGGAGGTAAAGGTTCATGTAGGACCTATTAAACAACTTGTTTAGTGGGTCCTAGGGTAAAGTCAGCTATTTGAAATAAATTTTTTAATCTTTAATTAACCTAGGACAAGGCAGTTGGAGCAAGTTAAGTGTTAAATGGAAGCCCTTAGCAAAATATCAGGCCTGCCTGACATGCAGAAATAATCTAAAAATTTTCAACTAAATAAACAGTTTTTGCACCAACCTTGCCATACATGGTCTTAAACATTTTCTCTATTTCTTGTCGTTGCTGATTGGACCTTTTGGACAAAACTCCAATTATAGCTTGCTCATCAGTTCCTACAGTAAACAATATATGAATAATATAACAAATATAATATGTAAGGATCATACAGGGAAGAAAGCTCAGTTTGCTGTTTTGAAATGTGTCATATTACATGAACATTACTACACCATTTGGTGGACTTTAACAAACTGGATGTGTGGATAAATAGGTCAAGTTTCAAACCAGAATTTTGAAAAAAGGTGCAATTGTACAATGTAGTCTACAGCTATTTTTTGGCTGACGGAGTAATTAATTTGGTTAATCTTTTGGCATATCGACTTAAATTAAACAGAAGTGGATATGCGTTACAAAGTATATACAGTACCCGTATGCTCACTTCATATAAAAGACCCATATTTGTGATTTTTCACTAGCTTACCCAAACCCTTCATGGCTTTTCTCAACACTTCAGCATCTTTTTCTGCACTAAATGACATGTAGTTTGCTGGATGTATAGTTCCAACAAACTGCTCTGCTGTGCCTCCAATCTTCAACTTGTCAAATTCTGCTGTTGCCTGAGCCATACCGCCACCACTATAGCTTGCAGGAGGTGGAGCCTAGGAACAACAATAAAACAAAAGTTTTTCTGAAACTCAAGCTTTGACAGCAGAGGGTAAAGCCTGGAATTGTGTTATCAATGTACCATAAAAAATATAGTTGTTCTATATTACTCTTTACACATTAAAATTTTTACTTCTGGAATCTCAATACCTGAGTAGATTATAATTCACTAGTCTGCCAGTAAATGCTAAAATAATGTGAAGAGATGATCTGCAGTCAAACGATTTTATAACTGGTGGTATAGTGGGTGGTTCATGCTGATATTGATATCATCTATTCACATTGTTTCATACAAGTTAAAAATATCACATCGGCTTATATCTAATCTTGGAAAAGATATGATTTTGAATTATATCATCTATTGAACATTGTTAAAATATTCAATTTATGATAATATATATAAATGAAGTATTATTAATAAACATCCCACTCATTCATGAACTTTATTCATATAACATTGTTAAAATATTCAATTTATGATAATATATATGAATGAAGTTTTATTAATAAACATCCCACTCATTCTTGAACTTTATTCACATATCATCTTTTTTAAAACAAGTATATAATTATGTAACAATCTAAAACAAGTACAAAACCATAATTATATAATTATTGAATGCAGATCATATCAATATCACATTTTGATTTATTTTCCTTTTATCTTAATATAATACAAACTTTATACTAGTAAAACAGAACTGAGACTAGAAATTTTTAAGATAATAATATGTACTTACTGATGGTCCACCTGCTGTAATATAAACAGGACCAAAAGATGAAAAATGAAAATCAGTGAAATCATTAGTAAAATTTATTCTGTTAACAGGACTTAATATGGGATTTTTATTGCCATAAGTCATGGGCACTTTTGTTATTTGAAAATTCAAAATGAAAATGCCAGTCTAAAATTTGAATTTTCATGTGAAGTGATAAAGCAAGAACCAGTTGAGCCAAGTGAAGAAACAAGTGTTTTCCAAGTTGTACATCGGCAAGCCATATCATTCTTTGTTTAGAAATCTGTGAAGGAAAGGATGATTCGACTACAAAATAGATTATGCCAGAAAAAACTTTACAGCTCAAATCCCATATAATGTCACTTTAAAAATGTGCACATTTTTTAAAAACAAAATAAAGATTAAGTTAAAAATGGTATTTTCTGTAACTTGGCATCAATTAAAAGGCTGGCAAAGGTCTTGTATGTACTTGATAAGGTTTTGGTAAAAAATGTATAAAAGTTTTCCTTTATTCATAAGTTCTCAAATGGGTTCTATTTATATCAGGAAATAAATAAGATGTTTGGTAACTTCTGAATTTGTGAGCAAAGAGTATTTTTAAAAGCATGATGAGTCAGTAATGTATTGTTAGTCCAATCATGTCACATCAAATAGATTTGAAAGCCATTTAGCATTCACTATGATATTCAATTGAAGTCAACATAATAAGTGAGGCAAAAGCAAAATGAACAGTTAACAGACTAACTGTTGAGTTAAAACATGCAGATGGTCTTCTAACACTAAACAGGCCCGCATTAAGTTGGGGTCTTTTTCTTTTTTATATAGGGTCTTTTATATTATAGTGCTGAAGCTCTACAGTTAATACCAAGTGCAGAATTTACAGCAGCAAACAGTGACCAGAAAATACTATGTGTGAACCACATGCAGCAAACAACTTAACAGAAACAAAGACTACACAAAAAGACATTCTTTCTTGTAAAAATCCCAGAAGCAGAAAGTTGTAGCAAGCCCAAGTACCTGAAGGATGATATGGAGCACCAGCAGGAGCAGATGGCTGAGAATAGCCCGGAGCTGAACCAGAGGAATACCCTGTTGGTTGTGCTGGATAGCTGGCAGGTGGCTGAGCTGGATAATTACCTGCAGCTGGCTGGGCTGGATACCCAGTACTAGGCTGGGCCGGATACCCAGTACTAGGCTGGGCTGGATACCCAGTGCTAGGCTGGGCCGGATACCCAGTGCTAGGCTGGGCTGGATACCCAGATGGTTGGGCTGGATATCCTGTGGGTGGTTGGGCTGGATAGCTGGAAGGTGGCTGACCAGGCCCAGAGGAATACCCAGATTGAGACTGTGCAGGATAGCTACCCGGTTGCTGACCATTAGGTGGAGTTACACCTGAAGGCTTATCTGAAGGAGAGCAAGAAAATAGTTTTAGAATTCCACTGGGATAAAGCTTTCCGTTTTACCTTGCATGCAAAAAGCACTGGTCAAACCGATAAATACTCTGACCATTTAGCTAAGAGTGTCTATACTTTGAATTGTTTCTACTATCCTTCTTAGATGCATGCCATACTTTCGTCTAAATATGAATGAAATGCTGTGTCAGCTTTTGAAAAAAAAAAAAACATTGATATTTTTGTTTCTTGCTACTATATGGACTTCTTCAGCATTTTATATGCCCCGTTTTAGAACTGTACACACGATCAGATAAACCTTCAGAACTGCCCACTTTTGTATACAAATTCTATGCACTTTTTCGATTCTTTAAAACAGATTATATCCTGTTAATGGGACTTCTTTCTTTTAACAAAATTTAATTGACAGCAAAAAATGATTTAAAAAATGACAATTCTATGACCTATTTGAGCTGTTTTATTCAATTGACAATATACATTTACATAATTTTCTAATTCACCTGAAGTTACCATATTCAAAAGGTGTGAAAAAAAAATGGATATACCAACTTGAAGTTAAATTCTTGCAAATGCAACCAAGGACTAGAAATGCTTTCATGATATCACCATATTTAATATAAAACAAACAAATTGTAACACAACATTACATTCTTTAATCATTTTTAAAAATGCACTCTAATATAAACATGTTAATTAAAAAATTCAATTAACAAAAAACAAGAAGTCCATTATTTATAAATTTATGTACACCACCAGACCAAGTAAAACATCCACACTGCACCTTTCACAGCACAGCAAATATAGACTGTTTATAATTTGTAGACTACAGGAATTTCTTAAACATGTTCTACACACATGTACCTACATATAGATTCAAACATACCACAGTTTTTAGAGAAAAACTATTTCAAATCACTTTTCTAAAGGCGAATGTTATTATCACACTTGTTATAAAAATATTATAGGATGTCTTAATATGGATATATTGCACCATTTCCACCCCAAGAGTTCCATGTCACTAGTAGCCTGAAATACAAAAGACCAGTAACATGTCAGAAATAATCCCATATCACTAAATAACAAAATGCCTAAACTTTTGATGTACCATTTCATAAACCTATGCAATATTTATTTCCCCAGATACATTCTTTTCATACACATATCAACTGATTATTTTAGATGAGTCTTGAAACAAACAAGCCTGAGATAAAAAGAAATATTAGGTTACCAGATATACTTAGTACATCTTTCTGAACTACTCCAACATGTCATGTAAAACAGACAAGATACAGGTCATTTTTTGTGTAAATTTATGTTTCAATTGATACATTTTCCATTCCACTTAGCTATGAAATGTAAACAAAAATGCTTCATTACATGCTTTATCTTATGCTTCTTTAATACCAATTTTATGAAGCTGTAATAGGCACAGACCTCAAAAACAATTTAAAATTATTCCTTTTAAGGAAAAGCTTACTGGTATATCCATTTTCATTTTCAAATCAAATCAGACAAAAATATACATGCAAGGAAAATTGAGGGTTTTGTCAAAAAAAAAAAAAAAAACTTACGTGGATAAGGCTGTTGTCCAGGATACGGCTGTTGCCCTGGGTATGGCTGTTGCCCAGGATACGGCTGCTGCCCAGGATATGGTTGCTGTGGAGGTGCAGAGAAGGGTGGTGCTCCACCTGCTGGAGGTGGGTATGCAACTGATAGGCAAAATAAAAGAATTTAAGCTACTCAATGAAAGTGCTATTTCTGGAATATTATAACTTGAAAATTTTCCTTAAATGAAAAAAAAAGCTTCTACATGTAATATTTTCATTATTTGAGCATTACATAACTATACTACTTCTTTAGCAATGTACAGTCTATATAAATTTGCCAAACTGAGTGCTTGCAAGGCAAACTGAAACAAAAAAACATAAAAATTCTTATGCCATAATGATGAAAAACTCACAGCAGCATATGATAAATATCTGCATGTTCACGCCTTTTTTATCATTTTCACTTCCACAATTATCAAATCTATATGCCCTATTATTGGTGCTCACCTGGGGGTGGCGGGTAAGCTCCTCCTGCCATGCCAGGCTGGGGTGGATAGGCCATTCCTGGGGGTGGAGGGTTATACCCTGCTGCTGGGGGTGGGGCTTGGGAACCCATAGGATAGCCTCCTGGGGCAGGGTACCCACCAGGTGCAGGGTACCCACCTGGTACTCCCTAAAAAATAATTTCAAAAAGAAGGGACGTTTTCATTATTTTACAGAGTTCAGTAAATATATATATATATATATATATATATATATATATATATATATATATATATATATATATATATATATATATATACTAGTAGTTATGCCTGAATAGGATTTATTCATATGATGAATTTGTCCTTTGGTTTGAGAAAAAAAGGGGTTACAGATAGAACCACAAAATGATTCAAATAGACCCCACAAAGAGAAAGCATTATAAAGGGGTAATTGGTGGTACAACGGGTACATCAAATCTGACATAAAACATATGTGGCATAAAACATCTTCCTTGAAAGCTGAAAGTTTACCTGAGGATACCCATAGCCTTTCTTAGATATCTTCTGGTACTGTGGTGGAAGCGGACCAACAAATCCCACTGGTAGTTTGCCCTGAGCCATAATAAAATAATCATGATCAAACAGGGTAAAAGTGGTTATAGCAGAGAAATTAAAAAGAGGTGTATTAACTACATTTGCTTATCATTATTATTATTTTTTTTTTGCTTTAAAAGTTTTTTCAACATAATGGCCAAAAATGAAAACCTTCATAGCATCTGCAGCCGATCAGAAACTTGCACTGAGATCTTCAGCATAATATACAAGTACGATAAAGATATGCAAATACCTTCTTTATCAGTTTCTGTATTCTTTTCTGTTCCTTCTTTTGCCTTTTATAGGGGTCACGTTCATCATCACTGGAGCTTGAAGAACTGCTACTACTCCTTCTATAATGTCCATGTTTTCCATGCTTTCCCATTGCTACAGATTACTTTGGTCAAGACAATGAGTATTCCTCAAACAACCTTAAAAAATAAGGTATCATTGTAGTTACCACTAATGCATTACCAGTGCATTACCAGCACATGTTCCATTTGGCATATTGTAACAATCCACTTACATTAATATACAGTTGTGATAGTTATGTCTTAAGAAAATGTATTCTGACTTTTTAATAAGCAAAAATGCAAACTGAAATTCTGTTTTTACACATTGCTAATTAAAGCTGATATGGTGGTGCAGGAAAGGGTGAATTAGAATTTAATCAAAATTATCATGATTATGCCATCTACATGTACATGTACAGTGTATTACAGTACCAGTAAATTATATTCCTTTTTTATTTACTATTGTGTAATTGTAATAATAAATCGAATTTTAAATGGAATATTATGCAGATTGTATCGGTTATATGGTTTTACAGGTACCCCCTCGCCCTACTTGAACCCCATATAAGGGTTGCCTCCCGCTCCCTTCATTAGTACTGTTAATTACTCAATGTCATGCAATCATGCAGTGTCAGCTAGGTAACATTTACTATTACATAATACTGCACCGGATACATGTATTCCTTGTCACATATATTTCATTACGTTCCTAACCTAGACGGTAGGTATGGTTTTCAAATGTGATCAAACAAAGCTAAATAAGTGCTTCATTTGCACTAAATTCCACTTCATATAACTCACCGTAAGTCTTTTGACCCACCTATGCAGCAGACTGAACTCACTTCCGTGTTCAAGAGGATATGGAAATTCTCGCTTCGTATAGGTGAGATTAATATTGTCCAATTGCTGTTTAGCCTCGTCTTTACCCCGTAGGACGTATACATTTGCCACATTTAGGTTGAGTGGTTTAGTTGTTCTTATATATACATATGTACTGTTAGATATCCATTTGTTTGTTAACACAAAACTTTTTTTAAAGAGTATCGGTTCCCTTTCCCTGAGTCATGAGAGTTTGACCTAAACAAGAAAGAACTCACAAGAAAACTAGTAAGTATTTTTCCTCTTTTAAAATGGGTTAAATGGGATGTTGCTACTAGTAGTAGTAGTGTGATTGCTTATTTATCTGTTCTCAGATCAATTCAACTTCGTTTTGTCTTTATTATCTTGTTTAAATGTATTGGTTTGATGTTTTCTTTTTATCACAATTATATTGATAAATTTAGGAACTCACAAGAAAAGTAGTATTTTCCTGCNACGGCTGTTGCCCAGGATATGGCTGCTGCCCAGGATATGGTTGCTGTGGAGGTGCAGAGAAGGGTGGTGCTCCACCTGCTGGAGGTGGGTATGCAACTGATAGGCAAAATAAAAGAATTTAAGCTACTCAATGAAAGTGCTATTTCTGGAATATTATAACTTGAAAATTTTTCTTAATGAAAAAAAAAGCTTCTACATGTAATATTTTCATTATTTGAGCATTACATAACTATACTACTTCTTTAGCAATGTACAGTCTATATAAATTTGCCAAACTGAGTGCTTGCAAGGCAAACTGAAAAAAAAACATAGAAATTCTTATACCATAATGATGAAAAACTTACAGCAGCATATGATAAATATCAGCATGTTCACACCTTTTTTAATCATTTTCACTTCCACAATTATCAAATCTATGTGCCCTATTATTGGTGCTCACCTGGGGGTGGCGGGTAAGCTCCTCCTGCCATGCCAGGCTGGGGTGGATAGGCCATTCCTGGGGGTGGAGGGTTATACCCTGCTGCTGGGGGTGGGGCTTGGGAACCCATAGGATAGCCTCCTGGGGCAGGGTACCCACCAGGTGCAGGGTACCCACCTGGTACTCCCTAAAAAATAATTTCAAAAAGAAGGGAACGTTTTCATTATTTTACAGAGTTCAGTAAATATATATATATATATATACTAGTAGTTATGCCTGAATAGGATTTATTCATATGATGAATTTGTCCTTTGGTTTGAGAAAAAAAGGGGTTACAGATAGAATCACAAAATGATTCAAATACACTCCACAAAGAGAAAGCATTATAAAGGGGTAATTGGTGGTACAACGGGTACAACAAATCTGACATAAAACATATGTTCCTTGAAAGCTGAAAGTTTACCTGAGGATACCCATAGCCTTTCTTAGATATCTTCTGGTACTGTGGTGGAAGCGGACCAACAAATCCCACTGGTAGTTTGCCCTGAGCCATAATAAAATAATCATGATCAAACAGGGTAAAAGTGGTTATAGCAGAGAAATTAAAAAGAGGTGTATTAACTACATTTGCTTATCATTATTATTATTATTATTTTTTTTTTTTTTTGCTTTAAAAGTTTTTCAACATAATGGCCAAAAATGAAAACCTTCATAGCATCTGCAGCCGATCAGAAACTTGCACTGAGATCTTCAGCATAATATACAAGTACGATAAAGATATGCAAATACCTTCTTTATCAGTTTCTGTATTCTTTTCTGTTCCTTCTTTTGCCTTTTATAGGGGTCACGTTCATCATCACTGGAGCTTGAAGAACTGCTACTACTCCTTCTATAATGTCCGTGTTTTCCATGCTTTCCCATTGCTACAGATTACTTTGGTCAAGACAATGAGTATTCCTCAAACAACCTTAAAAAATAAGGTATCATTGTAGTTACCACTAATGCATTACCAGTGCATTACCAGCACATGTTCCATTTGGCATATTGTAACAATCCACTTACATTAATATACAGTTGTGATAGTTATGTCTTAAGAAAATGTATTCTGACTTATTAATAAGCAAAAACGCAAACTGAAATTCTGTTTTTTACACATTGCTAATTAAAGCTAATACTGTATGGTGGTGCAGGAAAGGGTGAATTAGAATTTAAGCAAAATTATTATGATTATGCTATCTACATGTACACGTAGTACAGTGCCAGTAAGTTATATTCCTTTTTTTATTTACTATTGTGTAATTGTAATACATGTAATAAATCGAATTTTAAATGGAATATTATGATTGTATCGGTTATATGGTTTTACAGGTACCCCCTCACCCTACTTGAACCCCATATAAGGGTTGCCTCCTGCTTCCTTCATTAGTACTGTTAATTACTCAATGTCATGCAATTATGCAGTGTCAGGTAACATTTACTATTACATAATACTGTACATGCACGTATATGTATTCCTTGTCACATATATTTCATTACTTTCCTAACCTAGACGGTAGGTATGGTTTTCAAATGTGATCAAACAAAGCTAAATTAGTGCTTCATTTGCACTAAATTCCACTTCATATAACTCACCGTAAGCCTTTTGACCCACCTATGCAGACTGAACTCACTTCCGTGTTCAAGAGGATATGGAAATTCTCGCTTCGTATAGGTGAGATTAATATTGTCCAATTGCCGTTTAGCCTCGTATTTACTCCGTAAGACGTATACATTTGCCACATTTAGGTTGAGTGGTTTAGTTAGGTTGTTCTTATATATACATATGTACAGTTTGATATTCATTTGTTTGTAAACACATTTTTTTTTCAAAGAGTATTGTATTGGTTCCCTTTCCCTGAGTCATGAGAGTTTGACCTAAACAAGAAAGAACTCGCAAGAAAACCTGTAAGTATTTTTCCTCTTTTTAAATGGGTTTGGAGGTTAGTACATGTAGTACTTAGTAGTGTGATTGTTTATAAATCTGTTCTCAGATCAATTCAACTTGGTTTTGTCATTATCATATTGTTTAGATATATTGGTTTGATGTTTTCTTTTTATCATAATTTAAATTATATTGATAAATTTAGGAACTCACAAGAAAAGTAGTATTTTCCTGCAAATTGGTTAACTCGGTGTGATTAAAATTTCACAGATTGCTTTAACTTGGTTGCATTAAAAAAAATTAAGTTTTTTTTCACACTTCTATCTGTCTCCTTTTAACATGTGCTTACATGTTGCAGGTGCATATAACAGCCCTATTTACAGTAACATCTTTACTTGATAATTATTGCCGATGGTGTGCATTTTAAAATGATTCACCTGCAATACTTTAATTTGTCACATGTACAACTGTAGGTTATACCATAATGGTGAGAATACTTAGTAATGGTGACATAGTTCAAGATGATGACCCTAGAATAAAACGGAATTCTGGGCAAAGCAGCTCATCAGGTCAAAGAAGAGTAAGTTCTTGTTAATATTATTTTTAGACTATTCTGTTTGTGAAAATATCATTGTAAATTTTAAATGGTTTATCTTGTTCATATCTGTATATCTAGAAGGCTTGGGCTTCTATAAATGTTTTCCTCCAATAAATTGATTGTGGATGAACTTTCCACTAAATTGAAAATACTTTTGCACAAAATGCTGAATGAAATTATCAGATATTCCAAACTAATACACACTAGATTTCATGACACAAATTAACTCTGCATTTAAAGCAGTCTAAAAGAATTATTAAATATACACAAGAAATCAATGGCAGCATAATTTCATCTGTATAAATCTAAATTCATCTGTGTCCAGGGTTTTGTACAGCACAATGACAACCCTTATCAACAGGGAGCAGGAGGGGTGCAGACTGTGTCCATATTTGAAGTGATGAACCAGAAGCTTTTAGATGCTGGACTCCCTCGCTTTAACCTAGGACCTTACACAGTGGAACCTATAGCCACGGTGGGGATGATACTGGCTGGACTCATGTTTGGACTGCCAGGCTTGGTATTTGGGGCACTGTTATTTATAGTTGTGAAAGTTAGCAATGGACAGGGCAATCAGGGCGGACAAGAAGGTGCTGGTAGAGCTATGAGGAGGGGATTCCAAGGGGGACACACACTGGGGAGATAAAATAAGAAATATTCTGTGGATTCAGATATGACCTTGACAAACAAATTCACTACGTACAACAAATATGAACATATTTTAAATGTCTAAAATTTGTTGAAAGGAATAGAGTAGCAACAATTGAAGAAGGTGTAATTAATTTAAATCAAAAAGAAAGGCATATGAAGTTCTAATAGGCTGGAGAGACGGTTGCTTTTTGCTCCTATTGCATAAATTGTATATGAAAGAATAGATACAGTGGAACACATTCAAGATGGTGGAACTCACAAATTGAGAGTATTTTTCATAGCCAGTGCCAAGAACACATTTGCATATTTTAGGTACGCAAGTCCTGACTTTTTTTGTTTTGCATGGGGGAACCACATATGATTCATCTTGGTTTTCCTCATCCCAAATAGGCTCTTAAGATGTGGCAAAGGTACTGAATGGTCGTACTGATGTGCTTAATGTGCTTGTTAGACATGTTGGAAGGCTCCCCATCACTGCACATATTCTCTTTTTACTTATTGGTCATAGGCTGATATTGCTACTTCACACACACGATAGTGTTTCTGATATTCCCAGTCAAGATGAACATACAGTATGTTTAGTATTGCATCATTAAAATTATTCCTTTCACTATATATACTATGTGGCAATTATCACGTCTAGGCTTGTAATTCCCCTGAGCCCTCATTTGTCAAGAGTATTTACCATGAATTTATGCTGTGCAGCTTTTATGCAGGCTTCTGTGCTACATTAACCTATTTTGGTAAGATATTTTGATGTCATTACTCTTACTCCTAGCATAACGAATGAGCTGTAAGTAACTTTTGGCAGCATAGCACTATTTTTACCCAAGCCTTGCAGCCAAAAATACTAGACATAATTGCTGCTTTCACGATGCATCTTTTAACTTCAAATTCAAAATGATACAAATATCACAATATCTTGCTTTTTTTCTACAATATACCTTTCTACTGTTGCCTGTTCATCTTGACCTGAGTGAAGAAAGCACCTAATAGTTATAGTCTTGAAATTTTTAACAGTATAAACAGGTGAGACAAGAAAAGTGCAACACTTTCAGTAATTAACTGGTCAGTTAATGTTATTTTAATAACATAATTGAAATATCCAATGATTCCAAAAATGGTGAATTGGTGACCTTCAGATGTATTATAAAGCACACTAAAACCGTAGCATATATAAGCTCAGTGCTTGGGCCTTATTTTGTGAGCCCATTTGGGATCAGGAAAGGCAAGGTGTGTAGTTACTCCATGCACAAATCATTCTGAATGCAAATCTGGTTTTTACAGACGAAAAAAAAGAAAAGCAAAAAAAAAAACAAAAAAAAAACGCCAGGTTCTCATTCCTACTCCACGCAAAAGTGGTCTTGGCATCGACTACAGAACGTACTTTTTTTAGCATAACTCACAAATACATTGTATTCAAGCTGTTAATCTATGTATTTTGCCCATCTCATGGCAACGCATTTTGACCTGCAGTCATATTCATGATACGTGGTCATGGGTATTAGTAAAGATGGATTCGCCACTATACCGCAGTCTTTGAATAGGAAGGCATGTATATATTTTGCCTGATTTGGCTCCCTTGCTGGTCCGTTCCTCTCTCGTCGCCAGATATGATATTTGGACACCGTGTTGGATTTAAAATTGTGCGATTTGTGCATACAACCCCTAGAAAGTGGGTTCTGGATGTCACATGTAATTACAACAGTCAGTTTGTTTGAGGGTAAAGGGGTGATGTGAAGTTTTTTTTGTTAGCAATTTTTAATGTGCATTTGTACAGTATAAAAGAATATAGGTGGTTTTAAATTAAATGGTTGGAATTGTAACTGGGAGATAAAAGTCATTTTGATATTCAAATAAAATCATTTAAGCAATAGTGTTTTGTTGACATTTGTTTCAATGGTCAGGATATGGGATGTTCATCGTCTTGAATTTTTCGGTTTTTTAAGCACTACTGCCCCAAGGCACATTGCATCTTTTTAAAGTAATACCATTTTCACAACTGCTTAAAGTTTGCAATTTCGCTCAAGGGATTGTGCATGCGACTCTGTGATTGTTCATTATCCTGAAGTCAAGGAAATATATTTACATCCGTCAAAATTTTTGTATTTGTTGGTTTTTTAGGTAACCACTTAAAGTGACAAAGCGTAAGATTTTAGCCACGATTTTTTTTTTACTGAAAAGTACATAAATCACTTGTTACACTTATTACCCATGGAAATAATTTTGACCATTTTAACAGGTCAATACCATGTGCTTATGTCACCAAAAACTAATCTATTTCCTCCTGATGCTCCCGACCGCTACCCGTCTCCCATCAGACAGTTTTGAATTGCGCGCAACTTGAAAGTTCGTGCTCGAAGAGAATTTGAAAAAAAAAAACGCTTAGTGTACCCTCTGATATCAGAGACTTGTACTATAGTATACAAAATTAAAATGTGAGCGATACAATAATTTTGTTACAGACTACTAGCGCACCCTGTGTTCAGAGAGTACGCTTAGTGTGGGTTCAAAACTAATTTTTATGGGAAATGAGGATCATGAGACCAATGAGTTGAAGAAAATAGGGCCTACCCTTTGCCTCATGAAAATTAGTTTTAACTCAAAAGTGTTTTTGTACTTAATAGGCTGGGCATCTTTAAGTGAAAAGTTGTGGATGGATTTTGATAAAATGTTCAGGATAGTTAGGAGATGGGCTAACGTAAAATTGATAATATTTTTGTGGCGATCCATTATTTGATTTATAATCACGAGAGGAACTGAACAGAGATCTGAGCTCTCTGAGTACTTTTCTAGTTTTGAGCTTATTACCACCAGGAAATGGTTGAGAACCCCAAGAAAATTTGATTGAAACAACTTACAACAACCTATCCATGTGTGTTTTTATTCGTTAATTGTGCTCATACATTTTGATACAGTTCCAAATTACGGCCAGAAAATTCTGCACTTATCCAATAAGCCAAAACAGTATAAACGTGAATGATAAAGTGAAGTGTTTATACAGACATCTACACTGGTTTAAATATGCAGATTTGCAAAACGATGTAAACATATCAACAAATATTATATAAAATCTTAATTTAAACATGTAAAACGCATATAATTATAAATAACGTCCATACTTTGCCTGTTTAAAAGGTCCCTGATTATTTTGGCAAATAGTCTTTTAAAGTCTCGTTGTGAACTCAAGCTATTTATACATTTTATAAATTGCTCACACACACACACAGCCTATTTAAACCTATAACAAGACTGGTGGGGAGCTGATAAATAAGGAAAATAACATATCCCCGATCACATTTAAATATGGCCTCATGCATCTCACCAAACACACTCCATTACCATTCCAGTTGCAGGACCTCGGGGATAGGCTGTTTACATTACTATGAATTTATCATATATTAACACGTGATGTGGTCTTTATTACAAACGGTTCTGATGTAAAATGGTAGTTCAAAGTAACGCCATATACGACCATGATTTGCTGGTAGGCCTGCAGAACAATATGTCATCCTCGTAAGACCAGCGCCCTGCTGCAGACATGTGCAGTGGCCTTTTCCTTTACACTTCTTAAAACACTGAATAATCGGAGCATGTGTAACCAGTCATGAAACTTCTATATGCTGCAAGTGATATTTGGAACAACCCCAAAAGGCATTTTCGGCTTAGTGTTTATGTATATATATTACTCATATTTAATATATCATTGTCTTTTCGATTGTCCGATTTCATATCGTTTTACAGCATACCGAGTTTGATCCTGAAAAAACATTAAAAGGAACTATTTAGGAGAAGTCGGGTAAAAACTGCAGTGGGTAGGTAAGCAGGTGCCCGTTGTCCCAGGCAAAAATCATTCTTTCTCTGGGATTGTAACTTAACTGGTAAATGGCGCCGTATTTGCTAGGCACTGCGATCTTCTGGTAATACTCCTTGCCTGTTTCAGTGTCAAACACGTACTGCTTCTCCCCTGGCAGCCGGAATTGGTAAGAATCCATGGTGTACATGACACCGCAGACAAAGAAAACGTTGCTGACAGTGGTTTTCAGGCGATTTGTGCGCCACGTTTTGAGGATTGACAAGTTCTCGGGGTCTAGTTTGCTGATGATGAGGTAGCCGTTGTCTTTGTCGGTGGTATACACCGCCCACATCCCTTTTTCGTCTACGTTGAGGTCTATGTACGTGCGCCCTCCTCGGTTGTACAGGTACAGTGAGGAGTGGCGGATGTGATTGCGAGCGACGACAGTCCCCCGGGACAGGTCGTACCTTTTCAAGGAAGTGTCATAATCTGCGTAATATAAAGACCCATTATACACAACCGACCCAGTACCCGAAAAGAAAATGATGGGATAGACAGCTTGCCTCGAGAGCTCGCCCCCAATGAAGTCTGTATAGTTCTCGTAGCCGTAAACGTAGTTTCCTTTCTGCGAGGGGGTATGGTACTGCGTCACCATGTAAAACACTCTCTTTTTGGAGGCGTCATCGCGCGGGAGCGGATCCTTGAACCAGGCCCCCGCCTTCAGTCCCTCCATCCACGTGTGGGTTATGGGCTGGTCTAACGCTATACCTCGGCGCTTTTTGCAAATAGCTAGAATGGTAAAGAAAATGATATTCGGCTTAACATGAATAAATTGCTTCATTAGTTCAGGTAAGAAGCTTGTCGGAAGTTTATGATCAGGCAATTCAGTATTCGTCTCTTTTGGAAATTCCGCCCTCTGAATCGCGCAAACTAACGTCTGCAGGGCGTCTTGCTAAAACATTGGAAATACGCATATGCTGTGATTTGATCACTTTTGTAGATTCTTGAAATTATGATTCGCGCTGCTTTCTCTGAATAGAATGTTAAGTTGCGTTCACCCTAGTATTTTTAATATTCTCATCAGTTTCTCTCGCTTTTCGCAGGATTTAAATTTTTTTTTTCTTCATAACAAATTTATGACCCCTGAACTAAATTACAGACACTTGAATTCTAAAGTTGCGCAGGTTTGATGATATCTCGTCCTTTCATTTCCTGATCATCCCTCAGTTAGTCATTAGTTGTAAAAACAAATGATGGTAAAAATGATAACAAAGCACTTGAAAGTCTTTGTGTTTTATAAACTCAATGTTTCAACGGGGAGGTGGGTGGGCCCGTGAAGAACGCCTGGCAACGTACTGACAGGTAACATACTGTTCTTCAAACACGTTTACAGAACTGACCCTACCAACAAGGGTCCTAAAGAGATCGTAATTGAGTTTCTTTAACGAAACTACTTACACTTGTCGATTTTCTCCACGGCGACCGCGTCTCCTCGGAAAGGTGATGACCCCGCTTTTTGGTCGTAATAACTCCGACATACTTCCAGCCGGCCTTGTAGGCTTTGGACCTGGATTTAATGAAATAAAAAGGATTTATTGCAAAGAACACTCACTGATTTCACGCCTATGCGGTCTCTTGACATCTGTTTTAACGACCTTTTCTCCGCGGCGCAGTCAATGGAACGAGACATATGAACATCGTCCAATAACCTAGACTATTGACATAGCTAAACCGAATTTCTCCGTTTCATAATACAAACCCTGGGAACTTCACCTGTGTGAATCGTTGGATCACAATTATAACAACTTGATGAAAAACACAGCTTTGACAAAACTCATTCACTGACCTTTTTTCTGACACACAAATTCCTCTACTTTCTCTCCACCAGAATGTTTGCTGACAAATGGCAGCCATAGTAACACTTTAGCAGCAAAATCGTTGTATTTATGACCCGTTTTAATGGTTCACTAGTAATGCACTTTTTATTAAGAATGGTCAAACTTGTCGTTGGGCAGGAGGCTAGCTTTCTAGATGACCGGTGCCCTGCACTCGTGCTGATCAAGGGGAGATTCTATTAAGCACAGACTCAATAACTATTAGACCTCGCAGTGACCTTCCGTGTTTTTTATGTTATTTTCTCATTCAGTTCGATGGCATGTTGACGTTGAGGGTTCATCTGTACCCACCCATTCGCCGCCATTCACCAAAGCACCTGTTTACATATACAGCAAACCGAACTGCCAATGGTGGAACTATTAATCATTGCACAACCAATATTTTCAACATTCAAGATCTAATATCATTGTGATAAGACCCCCCCTCCCCCGCATATCTACCTGTGTTTTGGAATTTTTTCCTTGGTTCTGTTTCTAACATTCGTTTAAGAGTTTTGCCTAGTTTAAACTTCATTCTGAATATAGGCCCTATATATTCTTGCTCCGTCTTGTGGTCTGTCCATAAAAATACAATTTGCGTTCTTATCTTAAGGCATTCAATAAGCATGGCCAGAAAATCAAAACTCTACAGGTAATTTTAGATTTGTTCTTCTGTGTTCTCGCCTCTTTGTGGGGGAGCAGGCTTTGTCAACGGAAAGCATTCCCATGATATTTCCCATGCAATTCATCTCGACACCCAGACGGTGTTTTTCTTTTTCTTCATTTTCACAATAATAATCACACACAAAAAAGTAAGGAAAAAAGTTTACTACAACTCCAGCGGCTCTTATATTGCATGGGAGATGCAACCTGCCTTTTTGACTACAGATCCACATTTAATTGTTGCCGCTATTAAAGCAAACTGAACAACAATTCTTATGGTGCCAAAGGAAACAGAATAAAATAAAATACACAAAGAAACCAGTAACTCTTTGGGTTAAAATAATGCGTTCTTCAAAGGCTAATCTGCACGTACACAATCCGCACAATTTCTAACGAAACGCTAATTCATAACAGAAGTCTTGGCTGAGCATTCACTTGTCGTCTGACATTGTTCTAACCCTGCCTTAAGGAAGCCTGTAACAATTTCCAACTTGTTTAAAACAATCTGTAATGAACACTTTTGGTGCGTGAAATTCTGCAGTAGAACAAGTCTTTTTTAAACTCGGGTCTGCAAAAAGATCGCTTCTTCGTGGGCGAGCTCTTCAGGATAGACTCACAAACCACTCATTACTTGAAAGAACGAGCGTAGTGCTGTTCTTGCTTACAGGGATCGTAGTAGGAAAATAATGAGCTTGTGTTACTCATGCGCGAAGAAACTTTAAAAAAACTTTGGAATAGTCAATCATCATACGGCAGGGAGGGACAGAGGGTTGGGTTGGAAGGGGTGTAAGTTAATTTAATTGGTATGAACATTATAATTTTACAGATAAGTTCACTCTGTCATAAGATCTACTGCCATTTAACAAAAGCTATATGAGTTAGTGTAAAATGTGTCCCCCCGCCCCNATTTGTTTTCATTTTACTTATTGGTCATAGGCTGATATTGCTACTTCACACACACGATAGTGTTTCTGATATTCCCAGTCAAGATGAACATACAGTATGTTCACTATTGCATCATTAAAATTATTCCTTTCACTATATATACTATGTGGCAATTATCACGTCTAGGCTTGTAATTCCCCTGAGCCCTCATTTGTCAAGAGTATTTACCATGAATTTATGCTGTGCAGCTTTAATGCAGGCTTCTGTGCTACATTAACCTATTTTGGTAAGATATTTTGATGTCATTAGTCTTACTCCTAGCATAACGAATGAGCTGTAAGTAACTTTTGGCAGCATAGCACTATTTTTACCCAAGCCTTGCAGCCAAAAAATACTAGATGTAATTGCTGCTTTCACAATGCATCTTTTAACTTCAAATTCAAAATGATACAAATATCACAATATCTTGCTTTTTTTCTACAATATTCCTTTCTACTGTTGCCTGTTCATCTTGACCTGAGTGAAGAAAGCACTTAATAGTTATAGTCTTGAAATTTTTAACAGTATAAACAGGTGAGACAAGAAAAGTGCAATAGTTTCAGTAATTAACTGGTCATTTAATGTTATTTTAATAACATAATTGAAATAAACAATGATTCCAAAAATGGTGAATTGGTGACCTTCAGATGTTAGAAAGCACACTAAGACCGGAGCATATATTAGCTCAGTGCTTGGGCCATATTTTGCGAGTCCATTTGGGATCAGGAAAGGCAAGATGTGTAGTTACTCCATGCACAAATCATTCTGAGTGCAAATGTAGTTTTTACATACCAAAAAAAAAAAAAAAAACAAAAAAAACGCCAGGTTCTCATTGTTTCAATGGTCAGGATGTGGGATGTTCATCGTCTTGAATTTTTCGGTTTTTTAAGCACTACTGCCCCAAGGCACATTGCATCTTTTTAAAGTAATACCATTTTCAAAACTGCTCAACACAAAGTGGTCTTGGCATCGACTACGGAATGTACTTTTTTAAGCATAACTCATACATTGTATTCAAGCTGTTAATCCATGTATTTTGCACATCTCATGGCAAGGCATTCTGACCTGCAGTCATATTCATAATACATGGCCATGGGTATTAGTATAGATGGACTCGCCACTATAACAATTCCTGCAGTACAGGGTATACTGCACTCTTTGAATTTTGATGTTTAACTATGAATAGGAAGGCATATATATATATATATATATATATATATATATATTGCATGATTTGGCTCCCTTGTTGGTCTGTTCCTCTCTCGTCCCCAGATATGTTACTTGGACACCGTGTTGGATTTAAAATTGTGCGATTTGTGAATGCAACCCCCTGAAAGTGGGTTCTGGATGTCACATGTAATTACAACAGTCAGCTTGTTTAAGGTGAAGGGGTGATGTGAAGTTTTTTTTTTGTAAGCGATTTTTAAATATGCATTTGTACAGTATAAAGGATTATAGCTGGTTTTAAATTAAATGGTTGGAATTGTTACTGGGAGATAAAAATCATTCTGATATTCAAATAAAATCATTTAAACAGTAGTGTATTGTCAATTGACATTTGTTTCAATGGTCAGGATGTGGGATGTTCATCGTCTTGAATTTTTCGGTTTTTTAAGCACTACTGCCCCAAGGCACATTGCATCTTTTTAAAGTAATACCATTTTCAAAACTGCTCAAAACTTCGTTCAAGGGATTGTGCATGCGACTCTGTGATTGTTCATTATCCTGAAGTCAAGGAAATATATTTACCTCCGTCAAAATTTTTGTATTTGTTGGTTTTTTAGGTAATCGCTTAAAGTGACAAAGCGTAATATTTTAGCCACGTTTTTTTTTACTGAAAAGTACATAAATCACTTGTTACACTTATTACCCATGGAAATAATTTTGACCATTTTAACAGGTCAATACCATGTGCTTATGTCACCAAAAACTAATCTATTTCCTCCTGATGCTCCCGATCGCTATCTGTGTTCCATCAGACAGTTTTGAATTGCGCGCAACTTGAAAGTTCGTGCTCGAAGAGAATTTGAAAAAAACCCACGCTTAGTGTACCCTCTGATATCAGATACTTCTAGTAGAGTATACAATATTTAAGTATGAACGATATAATAATTTTGTAACAGACTACTAGCGCACCCTGTAGTCGGAGATAACGCTTATTTTGGGTTAAAAACTAATGTTTACAGGAAAGGAGGATCATGAGACTAATGAGTTGAAGAAAAATAGGGCCTACCCTTTGCCTCATGAAAATTAGTTTTAACTCAAAAGTGATTTTGTACTTACGCTGGGCATCTTTAAGTGAATAGCTATGGATGGATTTTGATAAAATGTTCAGGATAGTTAGGAGGTGGGTTTACTTAAAATTGATTATATTTTTGTGGCGATCCATTATTTGATTTATAATCACGAGAGGAACTGAACAGCCGTGGCAGAGATCTGAGTACTTTTCTAGTTTTGAGCTTAGAACTAGAAAGAGGGATGGCATATTACCACCAGGAAATGGATGAGAACCCCAAGGAAATTTGATTAAAATAACTTACAACAACCTATCCATGTGTGTTTTTATTCGTTAATTGTGCTCATACATTTTCAGTAAGTTCCAAATTACGGCAAAAAATTCTGTACTTATCCAATAAGCCAAAACAGTATAAACGTGAATGATAAAGTGAAGTGTTTATACAGACATCTACACTGCTTTAAATATGCAGATTTGCAAAACGATGTAAATATATCAACAAATATTATATAAAATCTTAATTTAAACATGTAAAACGCATATAATTATAAATAACGTCCATACTTTGCCTGTTTTAAAGGTCCCTGATTATTTTGGCAAATAGTCTGTTAAAGTCTCGTTGTGAACTCAAGCTATTTATACATTTTATAAATTGCTCACACACACACACAGCCTATTTAAACCTATAACAAGACTGGTGGGGAGCTGATAAATAAGAAAAAAAAAAACATATCCCCGATCACATTTAAATATTGCCTCATGCATCTCACCAAACACACTCCATTACCATTCCAGTTGCAGGACCTCGGGGATAGGCTGTTTACATTACTATGAATTTATCATATATTTACACGTGATGTGGTCTTTATTACAAACAGTTCTGATGTAAAATGGTAGTTCAAAGTAACGCCATATACGGCCATGATTTGCTGGTAGGCCTGCAGAACAATATGACATCCTCGTAAGACCAGCGCCCTGCTGCAGACATGTACAGTGGCCTTTTCCTTTACACTGCTTAAAACACTGAATAATCGGAGCATGTGTAACCAGTCACGAAACTTCTATATGCTGCAAGTGATATTTGGAACAACCTCAAAAGGCATTTTCGGCTTAGTGTTTATGTATATATATTTTACTCATATTTAAGATATCATTGTCTTTTCGATTGTTCGATTTCATATCGTTTTACAGCATACCGAGTTTGATCCTGAAAAAAACATTAAAAGGGACTATTTAGGAGAAGTCGGGTAAAAACTGCAGTGGGTAGGTAAGCAGGTGCCCGTTGTCCCAGGCAAAAATCATTCTTTCTCTGGGATTGTAACTTAACTGGTAAATGGCGCCGTATTTGCTAGGCACTGCAATCTTCTGGTAATACTCCTTGCCTGTTTCAGTGTCAAACACGTACTGCTTCTCCCCTGGCAGCCGGAATTGGTAAGAATCCATGGTGTACATGACACCGCAGACAAAGAAAACGTTGCTGACAGTGGTTTTCAGGCGATTTGTGCGCCACGTTTTGAGGATTGACAAGTTATCGGGGTCTAGTTTGCTGATGATGAGGTAGCCGTTGTCTTTGTCGGTGGTATACACCGCCCACATCCCTTTTTCGTCTACGTTGAGGTCTATGTACGTGCGCCCTCCTCTGTTGTACAGGTAAAGTGAGGAGTGGCGGATGTGATTGCGAGCGACGACAGTCCCCCGGGACAGGTCGTACCTTTTCAAGGAAGTGTCATAATCTGCGTAATATAAAGACCCATTATACACAACCGACCCAGTACCCGAAAAGAAAATGATGGGATAGACAGCTTGCCTTGAGAGCTCGCCCCCAATGAAGTCTGTATAGTTCTCGTAGCCGTAAACGTAGTTTCCTTTCTGCGAGGGGGTATGGTACTGCGTCACCATGTAAAACACTCTCTTTTTGGAGGCGTCATCGCGCGGGAGCGGATCCTTGAACCAGGCCCCCGCCTTCAGTCCTTCCATCCACGTGTGGGTTATGGGCTGGTCTAACGCTATACCTCGGCGCTTTTTGCAAATAGCTAGAATGGTAAAGAAAATGATATTCAGCTTAACATGAATAAATTGCTTCATTAGTTCAGGTAAGAAGCTTGTCGGAAGTTTATGATCAGGCGCTTTAGTCTTCATCTCTTTTGGAAATTCCGACCTCTGAATTGCGCAAACTAACATCTGCAGGGCGTCTTGCTAAAACATTGGAAATACGCATATGCTGTGATTTGATCACTTTTGTAGATTCTTGAAATTATGATTCGCGCTGCTTTCTCTGAATAGAATGTTAAGTTGCGTTCACCCTAGTATTTTTAATATTCTCATCAGTTTCTCTCGCTTTTCGCAGGATTAAAAAAAAACTTTTCTTCATAACAAATTTATGACCCCTGAACTAAATTACAGACACTTGAATTCTAAAGTTGCGCAGGTTTGATGATATCTCGTCCTTTCATTTCCTGATCATCCCTCAGTTAGTCATTAGTTGTAAAAACAAATGATGGTAAAAATGATAACAAAACACTTGAAAGTCTTTGTGTTTTATAAACTCAATGTTTCAACGGGGAGGTGGGTGGGCCCGTGAAGAACGCCTGGCAACGTACTGACAGGTAACATACTGTTCTTCAAACACGTTTACAGAACTGACCCTACCAACAAGGGTCCTAAAGAGATCGTAATTGAGTTTCTTTAACGAAACTACTTACACTTGTCGATTTTCTCCACGGCGACCGCGTCTCCTCGGAAAGGTGATGACCCCGCTTTTTGGTCGTAATAACTCCGACATACTTCCAGCCGGCCTTGTAGGCTTTGGACCTGGATTTAATGAAATAAAAAGGATTTATTGCAAAGAACACTCACTGATTTCACGCCTATGCGGTCTCTTGACATCTGTTTTAACGACCTTTTCTCCGCGGCGCAGTCAATGGAACGAGACATATGAACATCGTCCAATAACCTAGACTATTGACATAGCTAAACCGAATTTCTTCGTTTCATAATACAAACCCTGGGAACTTCACCTGTGTGAATCGTTGGATCACAATTATAACAACTTGATGAAAAACACAGCTTTGACAAAACTCATTCACTGACCTTTTTTCTGACACACAAATTCCTCTACTTTGTCTCCACCAGAATGTTTGCTGACAAATGGCAGCCATAGTAACACTTTAGCAGCAAAATCGTTGTATTTATGACCCGTTTTAATGGTTCACTAGTAATGCACTTTTTATTAAGAATGGTCAAACTTGTCGTTGGGCAGGAGGCTAGCTTTCTAGATGACCGGTGCCCTGCACTCGTGCTGATCAAGGGGAGATTCTATTAAGCACAGACTCAATAACTATTAGACCTCGCAGTGACCTTCCGTGTTTTTTATGTTATTTTCTCATTCAGTTCGATGGCATGTTGACATTGAGGGTTCATCTGTACCCACCCTTTCGCCGCCATTCACCAAAGCACCTGTTTACATATACAGCAAACCGAACTGCCAATGGTGGAACTATGTCATTGCACAATCAATATTTTCAACATTCAAGATCTAATATCATTGTGATAAGACCCCCCCCCCCTCCCCCGCATATCTAACTGTGTTTTGGAAATTTTTTGCCTAGTTTTGCCTAGTTTAAACTTCATTTTGAATATATATATTCTTGCTCCGTCTTGTGGTCTGTCCATAAAAATACAATTTGCGTTCTTATCTTAAGGCATTCAATAAGCATGGCCAGAAAATCAAAACTCTACAGGTAATTTTAGATTTGTTCTTCTGTGTTCTCGCCTCTTTGTGGGGGAGCAGGCTTTGTCAACGGAAAGCATTCCCATGATATTTCCCATGCAATTCATCTCGACACCCAGACGGTGTTTTTCTTTTTCTTCATTTTCACAATCATAATCACACACAAAAAAGTAAGGAAAAAAGTTTACTACAACTCCAGCGGCTCTTATTTTGCATGGGAGATACAACCTGCCTTTTTGACTACAGATCCACATTTAATTGTTGCCGCTATTAAAGCAAACTGAACAACAATTCTTATGGTGCCAAAGGAAACAAAATAAAATAAAATACACAAAGAAACCAGTAACTCTTTGGGTTAAAATAATGCGTTCTTCAAAGGCTAATCTGCACGTACACAATCCGCACAATTTCTAACGAAACGCTAATTCATAACAGAAGTCTTGGCTGAGCATTCACTTGTCGTCTGACATTGTTCTAACCCTGCCTTAAGGTAGCCTGTAACAATTTCCAACTTGTTTAAAACAATCTGTAATGAACACTTTTGGTGCGTGAAATTCTGCAGTAGAACAAGTCTTTTTTAAACTCGGGTCTGCAAAAAGATCGCTTCTTCGTGGGCGAGCTCTTCAGGATAGACTCACAAACCACTCATTACTTGAAAGAACGAGCGTAGTGCTGTTCTTGCTTACAGGGATCGTAGTAGGAAAATAATGAGCTTGTGTTACTCATGCGCGAAGAAACTTTACAAAAAACTTTGGAATAGTCAATCATCATACGGCAGGGAGGGACAGAGGGTTGGGTTGGAAGGGGTGTAAGTTAATTTAATTGGTATGAACTTCATAATTTTACAGATTATTTCACTCTATCATAAGATCTACTGCCATTTAACAAAAGCTATATGAGTTGCTGTAAAATGTGCCCCCCGCCCCCTCAAAAAAAAAGAAGAAAAGAAAGATACAGTGCCTTCGCCTCCATTATCTCACTAACAGCATCTCACCATTTACCATCCACAACCTCATCAACAGAAAGAAAGACCACCCTAGCCATAAAGCTTTAGTTCTCATGGGGACTAAACCCAATAAAAAATAAATGCCTGTTGTCATCTGTTTTCTTAGGACTAGGCATGTTCATGTGTTGGCAAACAGCATGTGAATTGCATTAAACAGCGTATCAAATCATAGCTCACATTGTTTAATTTGTGATTGGAGTTACAATGCCAATGCCTATGACAAAGATGAGGTCGTTGAGTCCTCCACACGTCGTCTCAATAGACGTTGGCATTGTAAGTCCAATTAAACGATGTAAAATAAACTGGATTACTGACAAACTTAAGATATCAGAGTGCGTAGACTAACCCTTGCCGTGAGGTCCGTATTTATCGCCAGTGGGTTTTTTATCCTCACGCTGTCCAGCTCGCTTGAAATTTTAAACAGCTTAGTCTCCAGGTTCCCTAAAAAGTTCCCATCTCTGTTGTAGAAATAGAAATAGTAGTATTCATCTTTCTCAATCTTTTCAACCATGTCTGTGAGCTCGCTCAGGTCACTACGAATCGATTCTGCGTCTGATAAGGTGATTTCCAGCGACTGGCGAGCTAATTGTTTCTCGATGACGTCGAAGCGTTTGGTGAGGTTGGCGATTTTCAAAGGAATATCCTCCGTTCTAATCTTCAATAGTTGTAAAGTGACATTTACACTTTTGAGTTTTTCGTCCAATTCTTTCAGTTTGTTGAAATTATCTTCCTCTGAGCATGAGTCTTTTTGCTTGGCCATAACCGTGCAGATGCATCGGCCATGGCGGTCTCGGGAGCGTACTGTGTATTTGTACTTTCCTTCATACCTGCCATCCTCTTGCGGCAACTCCTAAAGAAAGGATGGAAAGAGATCAAATGACCAAAGAAAAAATACAATAAAAAAAGCCAGCCAAGCTCAGTTGCAAACAATTTGTTCAAGTCGATTGCAAACGATTTGTGTTTGTTGAATCCAATTGCTTCCCGACCGAGAAATGCTGTTAAATCCTATTTGATTATGAAAACATCGTCTGGATGCTAGGAAAAAATTATTCGGTTGAGCGGTAGCTTTCAATCAAGAATTCATGAACTATGTAAGTTCAGCATGAATACCGATACGATTCGGATATCAGAACCGGTTCAAATCAGCCAACCGTCTGATTAGATCTTGCTCCCCTAACGGCTCAGGTGTAACTTCTACTACAGCAGATAAAAATATGGACACGTACGTAAACAGTTCACCACACCTGTTAGAACCGTTTATGATGATCCTACATATTTAATTTTCCTTAATTTCTTATCAATGTATTCTTTTTGTGTTCTTTCTTTGAATTATGGTCGTAATCCATCTTTGGCCCATCTGACATTGCGTAAAATGACCAGATATCAGTCTATTACTTTTTTCGGCCTGAATATGTCTTCAGCGCAAACAAAATAATCAAACGATCCCGGGCAAATAATTTCAGTTTTGATCAGTTTGTAAATATGGTGTGGAGAGGGTAGAAAAGAACGGCATATTAAAAGCAGACGGTGAATACGTTTAAGACACGTTTTAGGACAAGCCATACGTGAGTCTCTATTTATATAATGTGCTTTTTAAGTCAGAAACACTCGCGTCGATTAAATAGGAAATAGTAAGCATGCTGAAAACCGTGGAATTAATTGTACTGGGCAGGGGTATTTGAAATGCACGTGATGGCGTATAGAAGAAATGGTACTTAAGCGCCGTTTATTCGTCAAAACTTGTGTTTTGTAATCTAAAAAGACAAATAGCCGAACATGTGTCTGCCTCTCGGGTAAACTATGTCAATGGCCAACTAAATACAGCTAGTTTGTCATACGCGGGTCCGACATCTCCAAAGTTCTCAGCAATTGCCAACTATTTCGAAGATGTCAGAAAAATCAAAAAGAGAAAGTTTGACTTTAACACGACATGTGCTTTCAACAAAACAATTGACCCTCTATTTTGTCGTATCCAGACTTTTTTTTTAGTTTTTTCGCATAAATCGCCTCTTGGCTGGAAATGGGGAAGTGTCTCTGAAAAGGGTTATCGAAGAGTCACTCATTTCTCCTCTCAGTTTTCGCATGTCGGCCTTGTCCTACTCTTACAATATCTAAGCTCTTCAAATTAAAATGGAAATGAAGATTTTTTGCCTTTTGTAGAGGTTATCGGGTAATCGCTAGCCTTTCTTCCGGCATTTTCGCCATTTTGCCTTGCCAAGGTTGATTTACTGCCCATTATTTGATAGGGAGCCGACTACCGACGTCCACGCAGCGCACCGTGCACAACTGTAACGATTTTAAGTGGGCGAACAATTTTTACTGCTTTCTTCTGCGAGGTTCTTTCCGTGTACCGACTTAACTTAACCTGGTATTTACTATGCGCGCATTTGATAAAGAACCGCAGAATTCCGGCTTTGCCAGCTCTAGTGCCTTACATGATACTTTGTCTGTGGGAATAGGCTGCGGGTTATGAACAAAATCCGAGCCACCTGAGTAACCATTTCGTTGCATCTGGTCTTACTTTGAGGAAATGAAGCAATAAATCAGCACAGTAAACCCCGTCTCTGGTTACTTCTTGTAGGAATATTGCGTTTACAAGTGAATAAAGCATTGTCTTGGCAATGGCACAGAGTGATGTTTACCCGTAAGCACCGCACATTGACATGGGGTGCCAATGGCTTACTACTCACCTGAGCGCCGATGTCCGTGGCGTGCGTTTGAAGGACAATATGAACGAGACATGAGTAAAACACCACGTGTACAGAGGCTCTCATTGCTTGCTCCTGGTCCTTAACCGGCGTAAGGGCACAGCTGCATAGCCTTCTCCGAGGCCTGATTGAAGATGAATGCTTTTTATAGAGGGAGGGTGAGGCGCACCACCAGGGTGAATTCCTATTGGCTAACCGATAAAATTAAAGCTTAAATCAATGATTGACCAAACTTGACCTGGACCGTTTGGTTTTAATTCTGCATTGTATAACATTTCAAAGATGAATTTATTTTTCTTCGGAGCCATTGGGATATTAGCTTCTATATCAGATATTTCCTGTCTACATTTTTTGTGTGTGTTTAACAAAGTCCCAGTTGGTACGTTGTCTAGAAACTTTGACTTGAAAAGTTATAGTTGAAATGTCGCTTCGGTTGTCTTGGCTTCGACTTGACAGCGCGTTGCACCTATACAGGTGAGCAACCTGAAACGTGAAAATGAAATGGATACAGAGAGAGGCAGGGATGGAATAAGGAAGACCGTACCAATTATAATGACATTTACCTCTCTATATATAGGGGAGGGGGGAAAGTAATTAACACTGGAAGTGTTCTGTTGATGTCTTGGACGTCATGGAAAGATACCAAAATAATCAAGTTAACCTTTTTCTAATAATGACTGGCAACAAACTCAGGTATCTTCGCACTTTGCAGAAGGGTCCGTCGGCCCTGTTAAATCTTGATCACCCATTATTTGTTTTGAAAAAAAAATCAAATATTGAAAATACACCAGTTGTTTCATTAGAAAATCACCGTGATTCCGCGACATGAAATGTCAGGCTAACGTTCCCTTAGTCATGTAATTAAGTTTATACGCCACACGAAGCCTCCTAAACGTTAAAACGGTTGATAGAATAAACATCAGACTTATTTAGTAAATGTACCTGTCTCAGATTGTTATCATTTCGCCACGTGAAAGTTGCACGCGAACCTAAACAGTGCAGAGCTTGCCCATACATGTATCTTAAAGGCTGAATAATCTGTGTCTTGATAAAAAATATGTGGTGTTTGAAACCCATGAAAACCAAAACATTTTCAGATGAGCCATTTCGTTTTATATTCGACGTTGTTGAAACGAACGGGTCGAACTGTTTTTTTTTAAGTTATCATTCACAGAAAGACGGATGAAAACATTTATTTCATATTTCAGTTTCGGCCAGCTTTTCCTCTTTCTTCCGCTCGTTTATGTTGTCTAGCTTAAACCTCAAACATTTACAATAGTGAATACACGCAATGATCGAGCCACCTTCTGTGGACACAGTTGCTTTTTTTCAGATTCAAGAAACGTGTAAAACGAGATCAAGGTGAGGTCTTCGAAGTCAGAATATGTCTCAGCGAAGTGTGTGTTTTTTTGTCTACCTCACCAGCTTATTCAATTATGAATATTATTAGCAACACATGAGTTGAAATAGGCTGGTTATGTTATCATAGAGTCTCCTCACATTACAGGGTGAAGTGATTTATAAATCTGTGCACTTCACCGGGTTTCCGTAGTCATACCAGATCACAACCTCTTCTAGGAAAAAAATGATGACCCTTTTTTTCAACAAAGAATGTAATCTAGTACCTCATGCAAAATGTTATCAATCCTTAGCTAGCGCTCACTGCGATATTTGGTAAATCAAAAACAAAATTCGTATGAACTTAATCCACTTTCTGGGAAATCTATCAAAACAAACCGACCTGTCTGGAATGTTAGGGGGAAAGTAATTCAATAAATGATAAGAGACTGCTTTCCTCCGAACACCCCACCCATCATCCATTGTATCATTTCTACGTGGACTCCTCTGTGGCCAAGGGTATTTCTTCCAACTGGTTTACCCTTAACCCAAGCGTTTGAATTAATATTGAACTGTGAATGGATGTGACATGCAGTTTTAGAACCTGATCCAACCAATTATCTTTCTCACTCCATTCACCATAAAGATTCGTTTACTTTTCACTGATGTGCGACTTGGTAATCAACCTAGTGGCATCCTTCCATGTACGCATTTCTCTAAGTCTGAAAAGATGAATCTATTCATATGGGGGAAATGTATGCCGTTTGCCATTTTCGGGAATTTCTTAATTGGAAACAAGTTTACATCACCTGCATATTTTCCTAACACTTCATTAGCTGTTCTCCAGGGTTAGGATTGTGTTGGAAAGAGTTAAATAAACTCCGAACAGCAAAAGGCAATAGCTGGTGGGTAAATTTACCGTAGACGCACTTGATAGTAGGCCCAGACAATTCACAATCCTGAAAGGTGTTCGCAAGATTCTACTAAATAATGCGCATTTAATTATGTGAGTGGTCTGTTGTCGACATATTTATCAATTTCTCACGGTTTCTTTCTAGGATACAAAAACAAAATCGATATGAAAAAAGATGCAAATAGGTACTATTTTTGAAAAGAACGTCGTAAAACCGGTTGTATTCTGGAAGGTTAGAGAAGAAAGACCCAATAAAGGAAAACCTAAACCTCACACATTTGGCTTGTAAAGGTAAAATGTCCGTCAACATTACCCCAAGATTATTTCTTTTTTTAATAGCTTTCAAATATAAAAATCAAGTACAAAAACTCCCTTCGTGCAATTGCGGATGCCTGTTTATTTTGAACACAAACACGATTTCGTTTAGTGGGTATCTGTAAAGGTGAACGTTACATTTTTTTATAACAGAACGCCTTTTTTTCATAAGTACCCGTTTGTTACAAAACCGTGTAGTTTACTGCGGCAGACTGCCAGCGGCGAATGTGTATACAACTCGATCTAGGCAATAAGGCTACTACCACCGACGAAGAAAGTAAGGGGCTTGCGGTTACACTGGCATAACGTAGTAACAGACCTTTAGGTCTTCCGAAAATACTTGACTTTTTTTATAAACAACATTCCATAGTTTCGTAAGACGCGCATTCTGATACCGGACATCCGACTTACCTAGCAGGTATCAAAATCGGCCAATCTTTTTCTAATTACATACAAACATTTTTGTTGGAAACGCTCTCAGATCATTCGTCCTTGCCCGCCGGTGCCTCCTCAGTTGAGAAGCAAGCTGTCAGCATGAACTCCAACACAGGTTCTCGATATTTTAGGGATATTATTTAAAGTTGTATTAAGACATGCAGCAAAAACGTCTGAAAATGCACAGCTTGGTCAAACTAGGCGGATTTCGTAACCTTGTAGGCCTACCTGTGGGACACCTGTCAGACACCCTCTACCCGAGGGACGAATGACATATAAACTTACTGTGTACTTATTTGTCAACTTCAACCAACTACATTGGTGGCTTGTATACAGAATTACAATAAGAAGGGAGCCGTGGCATGTGTCAACTCATTTACAGATTAGAGCAGTAAAATCTACCAAATTCAATTTGCCAATGAGACCTTGTCTAAGCATGGTGATCCGATCGAAGGACTTTACCAAAGGAACAAGCTGTTGCAACATTTTAACTCATTTTACCTTCAAATTAGTAACTGCAGTTTGGAAGAACCAACAATCAGCACATGAATCGGGCCACATTCTATTGTTGGTTGCTTTGACTAAGATACAATCTTTTTTATTGGTTTTATCGACAAGCATGCGTATAATGTATGGCGATAATTAATTATTGGGACGGATTTTTATCACATTATATTTCGCTCCTTCCGTTTATAATAATCAGAAAAGTGTGCACCTCATCTTCTCCATTGATTCCTCACCATATTCAAAGACGTTTTCTTGTCAAACTATTTCATCGTCGCCAATATGAGTCTTCATGATTGCTCTCGAATTTTTCAAGAATGCACTACAAATTCAGATAATGGTAATCAACAGCAAAATCGCTATGTTTAATAAATGAAATATCTCCTTTACCTATTATGATATAAGATATCTGAAAGTGGATCACGTCAACACTGGCTCTAAGAATGTTTGTACTAGTAGAATTCGAAACAGATCACAATTTGGATCGCAAATGAGTAAAGCATAAACTGCTTATTTCCAGACGAGGCCCGCTGTGTTTGCTTCCAACATTGCAGACGAAAATTAACATATGCCTACATTAATCGCTTTTTGAAAAGATTCCATGGACATGAATTTAGATTTTGAAAAGACAATTAAGAATTCAATTGGTTCATAATTTTCGATAACACCCTGGGAGTTTGGTGGTTAAACAAAACCTTTATTTTCGGACGACCTATGGATGACTATTTTCACTTACTCTGAAATATCGGGTGTAGATTGATTTACGTGTTCAGTAATGCTTAAGTTAGCACATATACGTGATAAATGACGTCGATAAACATTGAGTTCAAAAACAACCTGTTAAAAACGTTAAAATGCATTAATTTCAATTGTAACTTGTTTTCCAATAAGTTTGACCTAGAACCCGCTTAGTTGCCAGTTATAAATAATGCTGAAGGAACTTGTAGTAATTTAACAAAAAAAAAAAAAAAAAAAAAAAAAAAAAAAAAAAACTGTTTTTAGCGTGTGCCATCTCACAGACCTCGTTCACTGCCACCTACTTTCACGATACTTTTTTCAAAATTCCCATTCTTGGAAAAAATGTTTTGCTACTCCAATGGACAGATTGTTATAACAATCATTCTTTCTTTTGCACTTATTCTTTTTAATGCCTTGCAATTTACCTGAGAGTTCGATTCATTCCTCAGGTACCGATGGGAAGGTATATAAAATGAGCCGTTCAATTGAAGGCAGATCCTGGTACATACGACTGTTGTACAAACTCAGTATAAACATTTAGGCGTGGGTAATTTTGAACTTCAAAGCACTGTAGCTTTCACAATGGTCGCTGTGGAAAAAGATTAAATACATGTATCAACAAACCGTTAACTTTGACAACCAGGCTTATCAAATGTTGCCCCATGCTATATAATTGGAACTGATTTATCACACCTGTATAAGATAGACAAAAAACCTCGTATATATGCAGTTAAGCATAAATGAGCCGTCTGCTTATCTTAGTAAACCAATTACTTAGTTGTTGTTGAAACCATCAACGGTGCCAAACATTCCTACTTTTCTGGCAATCTATAAATGACAGCTTAACGTTAATTTTCTCTGGCACTGCTACTTCCTAGAGACAAATTGCTTGAGGTAGGCCTTCTTTAATCCTGTTTTTTACTCTCATGGTAATTGTAGAGTATGGAAACTCTCCTGTCGTTTTCGCATGTCAACACCTACATATGTTAGCTTACATAGTCAGTATTGTTGTGGCATGTGTTCAGTAACTCGAACATATGGGTTTTATAGCAGAATTAAGAGGCGCCTTTCACACAGATTGTGCTAGATGTTCTCAAAAATGCGTCTCGCAACACGATTACTTTCGAAGCACATCTATAAACATATGCTGTTGTGTAACGGTAGTATGTGCGGATGGTTCACTTAAATAATACTGAACACTAGTCAGACCTGAACACCACTTCCACATGATGTTTAGCATAAAGTTTGAATGAAGATGTAAAAAATGACATCAAAACACATATGTTACATCTTCAAACATAACAGATGTAGAAAAAAACAAACAAACAAACAAAAAATAATACCATGTTTCAAAATAATGTTAAAAATAACTTTTATTATTTTTATGAATAGGAAATCGGAAACAATCAGCAATTGATAATTGACAAACTTTGATTAAATACACAAAAGTCGGTGGTTTCGAGACCACGGGCAAGTTAATCGATGAAGTGTCAGAGCTACAGGTATATTATCTACAAGCAATAAGATATTTCTCTTATAAATTTAAAAAAACTTTCTGGTCATACCTGTTCAACCTGACTAGAAACTTCCCGTATTGCAAATAAATAAATGAATGAATAAATACAATAATAAATAAATAAGTAAAATAAATAAGAATTTAAAAAATTAAACGTATGATTCGTGGTAAAACTCAGCAATCGCATCGACGCCATTTCTTTCCTTCGTCACGATAAACTTATCATTATGTTTATTTTGCATATAGGCACAGATAAGCGCACACGAAAAACTTACACCAAATATCACAACTACAACGCAAATAATAATGGCAATTATTGTCCAGTCTTCGTGGTCCACAACATTGTTAATTAAGTACTGGGTTTCTCCTGTTCTGGCCATAGGGTCCTCGTCAAGGTTTCCGTCTTTTCCCGGTCGCTCATTTGACGATTCTTCGTTATACGTATCACTTCGACGATATATTCGATGCTTCAGTACTGCAATACTCGGCACATTACTTGGACGTTTTTTATTGGCGTGCTTTTTACTACTACTCTCAGATGCCTCTGTTCTGAAAGCAAGAGCATTATTATAATCTGAATCTCTATCACTGTGCAGTTTTGCGTTGTCCGTTGTTTTCTCTCTTGTTTTGTAGTTTTGATTCACATGAAGTGCACTTGCTAGCACGTCATGTAATGTCATGAACTTTCTTTGTGACACTGCTCTCCCATGAAGGTTATTATGCAAAATGTCTTGTCTCTTGGGCTGGTATCTAGGCCGTAGCTTGAATGGAAAAAAAAGCAGATGACACATCATTATTCAAGACATCCAACGCAATAATTATTGCGGCCTAGGTGTGTCGGGTGATCTTCATTTTATGTTGCACTGTTACAAATCAATATATTTCGCGTACTTAACCTGTATACAAAACACACACCCATGCACAGATTTATTAGGTAAGCGAGTTAGGGGAAAGTGAAATTCATTATCTAAAATGTGAATATTTGCAATGAACAAATCCCTATTTGCTTTACAATGTAAAAGTATCTTATCGCATTAATAACAATGTTAAAGATCACCACCCAGAGGTTTTTATTTTATTTTAAAACAAGCGGTCTAAAAAGAAACACTCCTGAAGTGCGCGTTCAGGCATTTTATGCCCTAAACACAATATTAATGTAAGGATTGATACAAATTGCTGGGTGAACTTATCCTATTTCTAGAGTGATGAACATATGTGACAGTCAAAGCATTTAAGGACAACACCTGCTTCATTTTGAATGTGTTTTTCTCTGTTCTACACAATACGTGCTAAACCTCAATATGAAAGTTTGAAATAAAATCTTCAGGCTAACCTGGATCGCAGCAATATTCTTTCATACTAAAAAAAAAAAAAAAAAAAAAAACTACTGCGCGTCGTAAATAGTTGAACACCTTGCTGAAAGTAGGGTGTTTTACATTGAACACCTTCGTTATTCTGTAAATGCCCATATAAAAAGCCCACTGCGCCTAGCAACAGGAAAATAGCTGCATAATGCATAGTATGGTGCTAATTGAGTGCCCGGTATGCACTAATCACTAATTCAATGTAAAGTATGCAGCTCGTTTCAACATTAATTCGGATTTAATAGTTAAACACAGACAATTCTCACTTAATAAGACTTATATTCTGCCAGTTTTATTTCGCGTGGTTTCCTCTCGAATACCGTTGTTGGTCGAATGATAGGCATGTAAACAAATACAAAAGGATGATCTGCCCTGATTCGTACGCCCTGAAGCTCCCAACACCTGTAATACCAGTTATTACGGACGTAGATATAAACTTAAGTGTAAACATAAACTAGGTGTGTCTAGCCGTTATCAGTTTTTTATTCTTCTACGTAGGAACTTGAAATTGACTCAACAAATGGAAAACCTACATTTTTCTCAAACACGTAGAACTGCTCATTTTAATTTGTACTTACTTTCCTCTTCGCCATACAGACAAATACGGCAGTGCTGTCTTGCCGACTGCATAGTTCAGGGGGACAGGTGGGAGAGCACAATGTCCCGCCTTCCTGTCCTCCGACAAATTCTGACGCAAATCCAGCTAGCACGTATAGTATTATAACCCTACAGAAAAATCCAAGCTGTATTTGTATGCCAGATATAGCCCAAGGTGTCAACCGAGGTGTCATAGTGTGACAGACCCGGTCACTACATTATCCTGAAGTGGCAAACGACACATAACTCGAGTAATGGAATCACAGCAGGTCATGTGTGTATTATATCCTGATATATCGATGACTAATCGAACTTCAGATCGTAATACATGCACGTCCACTAGACCGCCTACCTCGCGACAGGACGTCAAATACCTATACACATTCTTGTAATAAAGATCAGGACAGATCAGTCCGCAGTTTTCACAGGTGAGCTCAGTGACGATATCAGGAGGCAAAAATCCGTTGAAAATAAAACCACAACCGTGTGTCA
Organism: Lingula anatina; assembly: GCF_001039355.2. The sequence continues at coordinate 214,748 of NW_019774291.1, forward strand.
CAATGTCTATTTAAATCTGTCACCGTGTGTCAACATCTGCAGCCTACATTTACTTTGAATAATCACACCGACTGCATTGTAAAAAGGTCTGCGTCAGCGGGACGGCTCAGCAACTTCGCAGTCAAATCTTTAGACCACTCCCTGTACCACTGGGGTCTTTTAAGTAAAAATCCCACAGCTTTTGTCTCATACATCCAACTGGTATTTTAATAAAACTGGATTCTCTCTTCCCGGTCGCCCTGTTTTTAAGATATATTTCTTGAGCTGAGCTTATATCGACTATTGGTTGTTTCCGCAAACCACACTCCATATTATTCAACCTTTACTGTGCTTATTCATGGCTGTATTGTGCTACTGCGGTTATTAATTAACTTGTAATTGTTTCAATACCTGATAGCTGCGGTTAGAATAACATTGATGCATAACTCAGTCTATAAACATGTTCGTGTGTTGACATTTGCTTGACATTAATTAAGAACATAAAGACAGAGAGGGCGAACTTTTGATCAATCATAGAGGATTTTTAACGCGCGTTTCACATTTTTCCTTTGATATTCTATGTCCGCTTCACCTTTTTTTAATTGACTCTGTAACCTTTTCCCCAAAAACATTTTCTCTATCAATATGTACATTTCATCCGGTCCGAACGCTATCACCAATATCCGTATCGAAACCATTTTACTATTTTGCTAGAAAAAAAAATTGTTAGTATTTATAGCTTTACGACAAGATCGTTCGAATGACCAAGAACAACGGCGTTCTTGTTTTACACATATGTCGAAGTAAGACATCAATCACAAATTTTGATTTAAATTTCCTTTTAAAATTTTTAATTTAGAAATATCATATTGCCATTCGTCACATTTTATTGTTTTCATTTGTCATTTTATTTTTGTAGTGCATCGGTATCCTAGGGCCACAGATTGATTTTACACTAAATATTTTCATATATGTCTCTGGTTAAATTCACGGCTATTGTCTATACTGTGTCGCCTCATAGAGACAAACTCCACATAATAATAACTGCTGCCCTGGTATCGGGTGGTGCATCGGGCTCCAGTGAATAATGTCGTCTTCGTAAGGCAGGCAGTTGTCAGGACAGTCAGCATCGGACTGGAACAGTCGTGGTAAAATTTTCAAAATATACAAGAATCCATCAAGGTTTGCAATAAAAAGATACCGTAAAAACGCTTCTGTAGTAGTAGTAACGCTGGAAGCCAAATTTTGTCGTCCTTTTTTCGACTACAGCAAAACCAATATATACCACGGTACGTTCCCAAATCCCGCAAAGGCACAAAGCACCTTTCAAGTTCAGGGACACTATATTTCGCGTTAGAAAAAAATGAACATTTTGATCCATTATACTGTACGCGCGTGCATTGAGCCCCTACATACCTAGAGATGTTATGTGACAGTATACGTTTTAATCAGTTTCAGTTTTTTTCGGTGAAATACGAGTACTTTTCTCAGTATGTATGTATTTATGTATGTCAAATAATACACCGCTACCCTCTCGCGATGTATGCCTTGAATACCTCCCGCTTACGGTCGACCTTTTCTAGCAAATATCGCTCGGGTGACAGTGTATCATCTAACACAAAATCACTGTATTACATTCACAACACCGTCAGTTATCCTTCGCGGAACAAAAATCATAAGACTTGAAGGCAAAAGAGGCAGATTCGGTTAATCACAATAAAGTGACTTTAATGTCTCATCAATGTCCTGAATAAATGAAGTTCAACAAAGAAAAGAAAAAGTATCAAAAACAATATCAAAATTCGTTTCACAGAGTTCTCAGCACCCAATTTTTGTCAAAAGATATCCATAACAAATCATCTTTTTAAAGCTCTCAACATAAAACATTGAAAGCCAATCAAAAACTCGAAAATTCGTACTAATGCATTAGGTTCAGTCACCAGTTATTGCCTACATGATTGTCGTTAGGTGTTCACTGAGAAAAAAAACTGAAACTTTTGAACTGGTCATTAAATACAAGAAGAAAACTACCATGAATGTTTAATTAAATTACAATGATTTTTAGTAAAGCCATACAGAAGCACAAATGTATAATGTTAGAGATGTCGCTCCATTACTTAAATTATTCTTAAGGCTCAGGCGCTAGACAATCAATGAAGATGAAAAGTGTATTCACTTTTTTTAATAAAAGTGAAATATTCATCTGAGTGTGATGACTGTGTTGACAGCCATGATTAATGCTCATGCAGTTGTTGCAGCGGGGATGGATGTCAAAGAGCCATTGTATGAGCATAATGTCTCTGGTATTGTACTGCAGTTATGTTCTTCACCTTACTGCCTCCTTATAGTTTGTGACAATGTCAGAAACTGATTCAAAAGCTTGATCAAAATCATCCTAAAAAATAAAAAAATATTCATTGACAGGATTTAGGCATATTTACATTTTAGGCACAAAAATATATGGATTATATTGTCAGATAACAGCCTTAGAAGCTTAAGTGCTTACTGAACAGATAAAGAATTACTCAATTCACTTTTGTGAACATAAAAGCTTGGAAACAAAAGTGAGTTGGTTTCACTACAATATTCTAGACTATCGGCTGTACATAATCTCAAAAGTGTATTGAATAGACACGAATCTAACTAACAGCTCAAAAGAAAAAAAAAATCTCAAAAATGTATTGAATAGACATGAATCTCTACATAAAAAAAACTGACAGACACGCAGACACAGACAGACAAACAGACAGACAAGCTTACCCTAGAGCAACCATACTTCCAATACCAGTGTAGATAAGCCCCTGCATTATACATTAGCTTAGACTGAGACACCATGTACTCTACTGGAGACAGAAAATTAGTATAGTTTGCTGCCATGGTGACACTAGATGCATCTTTACCTCCAGCTGGGTTAAATTTACCTGAAGAGATGGAGAAAAAGTTCCTGGTAAAATGAGGACATATTTAACACCACAATACAGATATACCACCAGGTTACAGTTGTTCTTGTCATAACTATCAATACTAATTTTCAACAGAAAATATGTACATAATTACTGCCAATTAATTATAAATGTAGCTATTCAAGGCACTCAATGGAACTAGCTCTACTACACCATATATATAGAGGTTTTCTGCTACACTTCCTTGCTTTCGAACAATATAGCAAACGAAACCTGTGTAGTGCCATGTTTTATCCAATATAAGTAGAGAGCCCAATAAGACTACTAAGACAAGAGAAATCTGATAACCCCATAATATGAGAATCCATATTATCCAAATTCAGACATGCACATTCAGTCTCAAGTATTCTTTCATCGGAAAATAATCTGTTATTTTACCTGTCCAGAAATCCACAGGGTATGGATTCCATGAGACACAATTGTATGTGGACTTCACTTTATCTTCTATTTGCTTCATATAATCTGGGAAAGTACCATGGGTATCTCCTCTAGCTATCACCACATTGGCAAGGGAGGAATACTGAAATAACAAATACCATTATAATAACAACTAGAGGATCAGAGAGGCGATACCGCCTCCGAATATTGTACCACCAGCTGGAGCAAGTGCATTCGTATAGACCCCCACATACACAAAAGAAGGGACACAGCCACCAGTCTTATGCTTGACAAGCTGTAAAAATGCAATCAACAAGAATTTTCNCTGGTTTTACACATATGTCGAAGTCAGACATCAATCACAAATTTTGATTTAAATTTCCTTTTAAAATTTTTAATTTAGAAATATCATATTGCCATTCGTCACATTTTATTGTTTTCATTTGTCATTTTATTTTTGTAGTGCATCGGTATCCTAGGGCCACAGATTGATTTTACACTAGATATTCTCATATATGTCTCTGGTTAAATTCACGGCTATTGTCTATACTGTGTCGCCTCATAGAGACAAACTCTACATAATAATAATAACTGCTGCCCTGGTAGAGGGTGGTGCATCGGGCTCCAGTGAATAATGTCGTCTTCGTAAGGCAGGCAGTTGTCAGGCCAGTCAGCATCGGACTCAAACAGTCATGGTAAAATTTTCAGAATATACAAGAATCCATCGAGGTTTGCAATAAAAAGATACCGTAAAAACGCCTCTGTAGTAGTAGTAACGCTGGAAGCCAAATTTTGTCGTCCTTTTTTCGACTACATCAAAACCAATATATACCACGGTACGTTCCCAAATCCCGCAAAGGCACAAAGCACCTTTCAAGTTCAGGGACACTATATTTCGCGTTAGAAAAAAATGAACATTTTGATCCATTATACTGTACGCGCGTGCATTAAGCCCCTACATACCTAGAGATGTTATGTGACAGTATACGTTTTAATCAGTTTCAGTTTTTCTCGGTGAAATACGAGTACTTTTCTCAGTATGTATGTATTTATGTATGTCAAATAATACACCGCTACCCTCTCGCAATGTATGCCTTGAATACCTCCCGCTTACGGTCGACCTTTTCTAGCAAATATCGCTCGGGTGACAGTGTATCATCTAACACAAAATCACTGTATTACATTCACAACACCGTCAGTTATCCTTCGCGGAACAAAAATCATAAGACTTGAAGGCAAAAGAGGCAGATTCGGTTAATCACAATAAAGTGACTTTAATGTCTCATCAATGTCCTGAATAAATGAAGTTCAACAAAGAAAAGAAAAAGTATCAAAAACAATATCAAAATTCGTTTCACAGAGTTCTCAGCACCCAATTTTTGTCAAAAGATATCCATAGCAAATCATCTTTTTAAAGCTCTCAACATAAAACATTGAAAGCCAATCAAAAACTCGAAAATTCGTACTAATGCATTAGGTTCAGTCACCAGTTATTGCTTACATGATTGTCGTTAGGTGTTCACTGAGAAAAAAAAACAAAGTTTTGAACTGGTCATTAAATACAAGAAGAAAACTACCATGAATGTTTAATTAAATTACAATGATTTTTAGTAAAACCACACAGCAGCACAAAGGTATAATGTTAGAGATGTCGCTCCATTACTCAAATTATTCTTAAGGCTCAGGTACCAGGCAATCAATGAAGATGAAAAGAGTAGTCAATTTTTTTAAATAAATGTGAAATATATATCTAAGTGTGATGACTAAGAAGTCTTTTGTTGACAGCCATGATTAATGCTCATGCAGTTGTTGCAGCGGGGACGGATTTCAATGAGCCATTGTATGAGCATAATGTCTTTGGTATTGTACTGCAGTTATGTTCTTCACCTTACTGCCTCCTTATAGTTTGTGACAATGTCAGAAACTGATTCAAAAGCTTGATCAAAATCATCCTAAAAAATAAAAAATATTCATTGACAGGATTTAGGCATATTTACATTTTAGGCACAAAAATATATGGATTATATTGTCAGATAACAACAGCCTTAGAAGCTTAAGTGTTTACTGAACAGATAAAGAATTACCCAATTCACTTTTGTGAACATAAAAGCTTGGAAACAAAAGTGAGTTGGTTTCACTACAATATTCTAGACTATCGGCTGTACATAATCTCAAAAGTGTACTGAATAGACACGAATCTAACTAACAGCTCAAAAAAAAAAAAAAAAAAAAAATCTCAAAAATCAAAAATGTATTGAATAGACATGAATCTCTACATAAAAAAAAATGACAGACACGCAGACACAGACTGGCAGACAGACAGACAAACTTACCCTAGTGCAACCATACTTCCAATACCAGTGTAGATAAGCCCCTGCATCATACATTAGCTTAGACTGAGACATCATGTACTCTACTGGAGACAAGAAATTAGTATAGTTTGCTGCCATGGTGACACTAGATGCATCTTTACCTCCAGCTGGGTTAAATTTACCTGAAGAGATGGAGAAAAAGATCCTGGTAAAATGAGGACATATTTAACACCACAATACAGATATATATACCACCAGGTTACAGTTGTTCTTGTCATAACTACCAATACTAATTTTCAACAGAAAATATGTATGTACATAATTACTGTCAATTAATTATAAATGTAGCTTTTCAAGGCACTCAATGGAACTAGCTCTACTACACCATATATATAGAGGTTTTCTGCTACACTTCCTTGCTTTCGAACAATATAGCAAACGAAACCTGTGTAGTGCCATGCTTTATCCAATATAAGTAGAGAGCCCAATAAGACTACTAAGACAAGAGAAATCTGAAAACTCACAATATGAGAATCCATATTATCCAAATTCAGACATGCACATTCAGTCTCAAGTATTCTTTCATCGGAAAATAATCTGTTATTTTACCTGTCCAGAAATCCACAGGGTATGGATTCCATGAGACACAATTGTATGTGGACTTCACTTTATCTTCTATTTGCTTCATATAATCTGGGAAAGTACCATGGGTATCTCCTCTAGCTATCACCACATTGGCAAGGGAGGAATACTGAAATGACAAAAACCATTACAATAACAATAAATGAATAAAAAAAATAGCATGTAAAAGGTAACACTTTAAAATTATGTGAAATGGGAAAATACATAATTCTGTGCTTCAAAAATTTTGCAGATATGGCATATCGAGGAGTGTAATAAATAAATGGCTTGACACATATATATATATATATATATATATATATATAAATCTTCTGAGTAATCACATTCTTTGGGTTCTTTATGTGACAAAAAGGTAAATATTTAAAACCACTACTAATCACTATATTCGTACCATGAACTATTCCTAAAGTAATTGCAACTCATGTGATTTGCATGAAGTACCGGGGTACTAACACATAATAGAAATATTTACCATTTTTCCTTGAGCATCATGTCTCTTTAAGTAATACACAGAAGAGCTGGCCACATTGTCCCAGGATGATTTGCTGAAAATATTAAACCAATATATAAAATATATAATCAAAATTTGAAATAAAAAAAGCAATTTAAGAGCATACAGCTTTCATCATATTTCACAATGATAAAACTTAGCAGAAAAAGTTCCAAATGATACATATCCTAGGTTTAATATGGAGATCCGAGTATTTTGACAAATTATTGAAAGAACAATTCATGTTCAGAAAAAAATTATTCTGTTATTATTGATTGTTTTGCAGGATCTCTATATCAAGTTTCAAATTAAACAATTACAATACATGTAACTAGACCATTTTTGAGCAGGAGTAGAAATCAAATATCAATAAATGTTTGTCATAAGTCAAAAGGACGCACTTGCAAGTGCAGACTATTTAGAAAGAGATCATGAACATTACTGACAAGAGAAATGTCACATTCAGCCCACAAAATTTTATCAGGTAAATGTAATCAACATTTTATAGCAACATTCTACCCTGGCCTACCCTCTGATAACAGGGTCTCCTAGGCTTCGTTCACATGCAATGTCTATTTTCTAAATTCTATTTTCTATTCGCGGCATGTGTTGTGATCACCGTCTGTGCCCTGAATATCCCGCGGCGTAATTACTGGCAGCGCGAGCCAGTTACTATAAGTTACTATAAGTAACTGGCTCGCGCTGCCGGTAATTACGCGGCGGGATATTCAGGGCACAGACTGTGATCATAAGATAGCGCGAATAGAAAATAGAATTTAGAAAATAGACATTGCATGTGAACGAAGCCCTAAAATAATATACAAAATCACAGTGTGTAACAGACCAATAGGGCACCCTGTGGTCAGAGAGTAACTCTGACCTACCTTTTGATACCCTGAGTTAGATGTAATATCTTGAGTGCAGGCATGGGGCAGGCGGACCTGATTAGCTCCCAGGGTTCCATCCCCAAACTGACCCCACTGCTTGGTGTGAGACTGTCCACTGGTAACAACACTCCAGCCAGACAGGATGAAATATGGTGGTTCATTTGAGAGAAGGAGACGGGCTCTTGGTCTACTTTATCTTTCTGTCTGTGCTGCAGTCTATGCAGGATCTCATCATTGCTCAATAAAATGATACCATCTGAGTACCTAAAAGCAAATAAAATTGAGATTAAATGAATGATTTTGATTGTTACATTACTAACACTTTGCTACAAAGGGTACATTTTCCCAATTGGCATCATTATTTTCATTATTTTTGCTCTAACCAATCTCATTTCCACAAGACTGCTTACACTGGTTTCAACTTAAATCAAAGGTTCAAAATTTCAATAAAAGTTAAAAATGTCAAACCCAGTGCTTCAGGCCCGTAGCCATTTGGAAGTGGGGGATTTGAACAAACCACTCTTTTTGTCAGGAAAAATTGATAAAGGTGCACAAAGGTTTCATGGTAAAGGTCCACTATTTCAGAAAAAGAGCCGCTCCTTTGAAATTGCTTGTTCTTGCACACCTTTACCTCTGAACCCAAGACAAACACAGCAGAGAGTTGAAGTGCTGCAGAGGACTCTCTCCACTGGAATGTGGTGCCACAAGACATGATAACATGTACTGTAGAGGATACTCATCTCGAATTGCCTCACAAAGATGAGCACCAAGACCTAAAATACAAAACATTTGTGTGTAAAACAGGACCTAGAGTTCAGCTGTTTCTGATAAAAATTTTCCTATATTGCTAATTTTTCTGTTAAATGTCTCTGTCTAGTTTGTCAAAGTCAAAATAGTTATAAAGATCATGTTATATTATTTTGAAAATGACCATACCTGAGCCTGTCCCGCCACTCAAGCTATGGATCATGATAGTCCCACTAAAACAGTCACATCTGAAAACAGTTTTAAAATGTATAGTTCTTATAATATTGGTATTATTGTAAGTGCATGCATAATTCTTTTAGTCCAGGTGAAATTTTTGTAACCTAAACATTGTGTTTCCTATACAGTTTTTTCCTTGATTCAAGGTCCCATTGAGTCACAGAACAATTATTTCAGCTTGGTTGCTACTTTGGCAACTTTGGGTAACTTAAAATATCCAAGCTGACCAAAAATGATACCAATACAACTTAAAACAGTGACCATTCCCAGATCCTACCGTATTAACTGTGGATCGATCTATCTCTTAGGGGATTGCAATCAACTTAAGCGGCTTAGATATCTGTCATGCCTGCTAAAGCTGCTAGGGGGTAATTTATTACTTAAATAATTAATTATTGTTTAGCAGCTTCAGTAGGGCTGCCAGACATCTTAGCCGCTCAAGCTGAAAGCAATTAAGAGAGAAACCTCTTGGAGATGGATCAATCCTGTTTAATTGATCTAGGTACCTGGTATGGGAACTCTGTCTCAGGGAATTCCTATAAACAAGTGTGTAGTTGAAGATCAACATTTAGGGGCAAGCGTGTATATTTCTATAGGAATTCCCTGCAATCTTGGACTTTTAATTAAGAAGAACTTTAAAGGCAACACTATTTCTAGGCTCATGTATTGGAAGTATGGAAGTGAATACTGTACTATTTAATGAAAAACAAAAATCTGCATATTTGACATTCTTTGAGCACATTTTCTCAGAGGAAGTTTCTGTAATATGCATACATGCTGTACCTTTCAGCTTCTTTCCTAATGGCTTCAAGGGCATCATTGAACAACTTATCTTCTCCAGGTAATCCATGGTAACCTTAATGACAGGCGGCATTTATCGCCAAGCAATATGTAGTCATAAGAATTTTATGCCTCACAGAGTTTAAGTTACTTGAAAGTTATGAATACATATTGATTAGTGATAAATATGTCTAATCAACTTACCCTACATACTAGTATATTGCATTTAAAAGATTGAAAATATTTTTTGTCATAATGTCATTATGTGATGGGTTGGAGCTATCTCACTGTACTCTGAACATGACAGGGAAACCTACCAAGTGACCAATTGGTACCCCTTCCTCTTTTTCCAAGAATTATGTTTTGCTCTCGAAAATTGCTGAAAAAAATAATAACATATCATAAATGCTGCATATTTTAAAAGAAAGATCTTATTAGGCAATTTTCATAGCTTTAAACTCCCTTCTCTTCAGATGGCTAATGCTATAATGTGTACGTGTATCACACAAGAATTTTACATTCTTTATGCAATAACAAACTGGGCAGTGCCCTTCTCAAAATCCAAAGCTTTATAATAAAAGAGTGGCAGGGTTTGTCCGCCTACTCCCCAGTTTTCCCTCCTCCCAGCTGTACATGAGTGTGTTTACAGTCATATGTTTATACCTTTTCTTTGCATCTCTGAGAAGCTTTTTCACAACCTTTGGTTCACTGTCTACATTCACAGACCTCAATTTTCCATCATGATTTACATACACATGGCTGGAATAGGAAAAAAAAATAAAAACAGCTTTAAGCTCGTTAAATTTTTTACTTTTAGATGTACAGTCATAATGTTTCACCAATAACAAAAAATCTCATTCTAAATCTTTAAAAAATGCAGCCCGGGTGTTAATAAGAGCACAGGTAGAGCACTAAATCAGGAACAGCAGTCGTGATGTAAAAAAAGTTCACTATCGGCACTTTATAAACTTAATATGAAATAATTTTATAACCATCAAGGACATGTTCAAACAATCACCTGTCTGTCGCCTTCTTGTCTTTCTGAATGTGTTTCCAAAGTTGCTGGCCAATTTGGTTTCCACATTGCCCTACCTGTACGATCACGCTCGACATGTTGCCGATAGAGGTTGAACAGCTTGTGGACAGCACTCTGATAATCTTTCACTTCATCTTTTTCACATAATTACAAAAACAAATACTTCATAACAGACTAAAATACACCGGGAGATCTCACATTGTCTCCATGCTGTTGATCAAAGTAATTAGTACATGTATGCTGGCCAATAAAAACGAAGAAAATTAGGTCAAGGTTTACCAAAATTAGGTCGCGGGAGTCTTGCGGTGTAGCGTGACAGAAACTCCGATCCTCATTCATTAGTACAGGTAACCCTCGCCCAAGATTCTGGACCACTTAGGTCAGGCTAACCGTTTTTTCTAAATGGAGGGCGGACTTTCTGTTACACGGACCTTCAGTTTCGTTACACCTGGATCTGCACTTTGACCTATTTTAACCACCGGGTTGCCGTGATTATTTCTGAATATTTGATTTTCTTAGACAAGTTAGAGTGCATTCAGAACAGATAATCCGCGGACTTACTGATCCACGGACTAAGTTTGGCCGATCCGACATAAAAGAAGAGCCAACTAATCTGCTGATGGTCCCTCCACCGCCTCTGCACGCACCAATTAACGGATTGCTAGACCCCTGCAATGCAAGGACAGCACGTGTGGAGGCAGGGATCGAGACCATCAGCGGATTAGTTGGCTCCGCTTTAATTTTGGTTGACCATATTTGATCCGCGGATCTGTTAGTTCTCAGTTCACCTTGTTCCTGAATGCCTTCTGAGATTTCTAAAATGAAGCTGTCATTTTCATTTGATGCAAATCAACTACTCAGCCTTTCTGCAACCCGATAAAATTATTTTCTGTGACTGATTACAATATTTTGTTTACGCCATAGTTCAGTACTCATATCAGTTATTTAGAATACCATTTTAATTTCATGGTTAATTTGTTAAAATTGAAATGCAATTTGGAGGACTTCAGATATTGACATTTAAGATTATGTCATTTTCAAATTATATGCTATTTCATTAATCTTTTATTATATGACTATACCACAATAGACTACATATGAACCTTTGATAATTTCAGATATAATGTTTCTTTGAAAAAATTACTTTGAAATCTGTTCATTTAAGGTTGCTTCCTGAAATTCTCAATGAACAAAAAAACATCAAAATTTCTTTAAGAAACAATTGTCATTATGTTTTCTAACAACTGAACTGAAAACTATTTTTTATGGATAATTGAATGTCTTTATTGAGTTTGAAAATTTGAATGAAGGAAACTAAAAGAAAGGTTTTGTTTTGACTATTTACCCAAATGAAATGCATATGTTCCATTTTTGGCAATAAATCAGAAGTCGAGTATTGCATTGGACTTTTATTTAATGATTGTTATTTTGAACATATGATTGATGCCATAATTTTGTTTCAGTTTCAGCTATGGAAAAGAAGCTTCCCAGCTCCATATCTGAATTGCAGACTCCATGCTGTTTAGTGGACATTGATAAAATAAAAGAAAACGCAAGCCGTATGAGACATTGGTGTGAACAAAATGGAATTAAGCTAAGACCACACATGAAAACTCACAAAACAATGTAAAACTTACTTATTTTTAGTAATGGATTTTTGTTGGCATAACTTTTTAGTTTTTATAAATCCTGGCATAACAAAATATATATTCTTTAATTTTTGCAATAATTGTATCTTGTACTTTAAACTGATTTAAATGTGCAAAGGGTTTTGTTTCATGATTCATTTTTAGATTTTGACTGTTGAGATTAAGTATCAAATTCTGTCAAAAATAATAATTAAAGACCATATTTTGCAGAGAGGGTGGTGACATTTTAACAAATGGAAGCAGAAGAAAAATTGTTGTTTCAACTTTGAAGGAAGCAGAATTTTATGCAGATAATGGATTTGATGATATCCTTTATGCATATCCTCTTACAAAAGATAAACTTGAAAGGTAAGAAACACCTAACATTAGTAGCTACAATTG
>NW_019774291.1:228394-251909 GCF_001039355.2 Lingula anatina
ATAGGCCATTAAAGGAGATTACATAAAGCACACTTGTTGATATTTCCTTGTAAACTCCCAAAAGTTAAGCTCTCTGCTAGATTAATAATAAGGAAGCAGTGATAATTATGCAGGTTATTATATATATATATATATATATATATATATATATATATATATATATAATCAAAGATTAAAAGTTTGAATAGCAGCTTCATTGAAATTATATTTACCTCGGGCTCTGCCTAGGAGGTTATATTTTCACCCCTGTTTGTCTGTCATCAACATAACTCAAAAAGTTATGGACCGATTTTGCTGAAATTTTCAGGAACTGTCAGAATTGGGCCAAAGAGGACAATGATTAGTTTTTAGTAGTGGTCTGGCTCAATAATCAATCAATAATCAACAATAATCAACAATTGCTGCCTTGGCAGAGGTCTGCACTCTCGGTGGTTTTCTAGTTTTGTTATGTTTTCCTTTACAATTTCTTCTCAAACACTTGCATTTGTGACTTTTAACTCTCATCCGCTCAAGGCTCTGCACATTTTCTGTATTTCCACATAACCAATTGTATTGTTTTTTATGTCTTTAAACATTATATAAAATTATTTTATGCACTGTCATCATTTTTCAAATATTGAGACTTTCATCATGTGACTATAGTCTCTCATGGTCCTGAAACTGTAATCTTATTGAAGGGATGGATTGAGACCATCTTCTGGGTCTTCTTGAAGACAGGTTATTAAGTTTATATTGACTGGTATCTATTTTTTTCTGTTGGAAGACCATCAAAATGGAGGATGGATCAACATAGATACTTTGGAATACTGTCAGAAAATATCTCAGGGTCCGCTCCTGTTTTTGACCATGTTACCTGTTGTGCATGATTAAAATTCAGTGTTGACTGACAGTGCTATTATAAGCATTATTTATTATTGCATCAAAATTGACAAAATGACCTTTTTTTGCATCTTTATTTTCTGTTTTTTGTCTGTACATTTGACAGCTTTGCTGCCTTGTTTGTTATTTCTGTCTTATTTTGGTAGAAAGTAGAAAATTGCTTCCAAACCCTTTTAGGCTTGTCTGCTTTAATCTCATACTCAAATGAGTATGTGACACAAAAGGAGTAATTAAGATTCTCTAGCTCCCTTCAGTCATTGGAGTGCTAGAGAAATACTCTTGTTGGAGTATACAAATCCCTGCAGCCACCTTATTCAATGAGATTTTTTTCTTGATTTATATTTTCAGTCTTGTGCATCAGCAGCTCTCTTTCCTGAGTACATTGTCCACTCTAGTGGTAATATTGTGGGTACTTGGAAAACTGTCAACGGCTGGTGATATTGGCTAGTGATGTTGATGTCAAGATAGAGATGAATTCTTTTTACTACCTTATCAACTGCCAAGGGAAATGCAATTAAATATCATGATTAGTAAAATATTGCTCAAAAATTGTGCCACTAAAGAGAGGTTTTAAAGGTTAATTTAAACTAATCTTTTGAATAATTTTATCTATTATACATACGCATGAAAGTTTAGCATTCAACTATGCAAATTAAAGTTCTATATTTAGAACTTGAGAAATCATTATCTGTGATTCTTTGTTATTATTGATAAGAAAATGGACACTGAAAATGTTTCACAGATTGTATATTTTTTCTTTCCGTCCCATTGTGATTTTCAATTACATGGAATATCTATTTGTTTGTATACATTATGTTCTATGGACATATTTTTAAAAGGCAGTGTTGTATTTACCTAATCTATATCTCTAAGAAAATGATTGACATAGTAATTTCAATTAGATGAAACTTAAAAATTAAATGCTCATGGTGCTTTGTACCCATGAATTTGTAAGCTTGCTATGATCAATAAAATGAAGTATAGATACAAAAACCACAAGACCTCTTTCAACTGCTTATCCAAACACCACCATACCTCATTAAGCAACTGTATTTGGACTCTTAAGGACAAAAAAATCAACTATGAACTGAAGTTGTCAATACTAAGGAAATCACGACCATATTCAAACACAACCAGTGTTAGCTCTGCCTATGGGAAAAGTTTAACATCATAACTGCGGAAGGACAGAAAACACTGAACTAAAAAAATGAACTCGTTAGTAAATGCCGACATTCCAGAAAAAACTTGCTGAAAAACATGGATTATACGCACCGATTTTCCAAAGTTACTTTTATATTTGTCTCAAAACCACAGTCATTTATAATGTAACGTAACAGCATTCCTTTGTTACCTGTACGCGCAATGTGGTGCTTACATCACATGCATATTTTTTTGTGCGATGTTTTGCATCGACCATTTGAAGTCAGTCTTCTTTTATATTTTGATGTGTTTGCGCCCCTGACGAGGCCTCCGGGCCGAAACAGCTGTATATATATATATAATTTTTTTTCTTGGTTTCAAGATCAAAGCAAAGTGTACATGACCTATTAATGTATAATCTTTAACACCTATAACACACTTATGCAAAACTCCCAAAGCAGTATCATATATGACACTCACTGAAGAGCTTCCTTTATTTTGATTGAATAAAAAACTTAAAAACACTTCTCACATACAGCACTGTGCAATTCCCAAATACCTACATATTAGCCAATTCATATACATTTTAGGTACATATTATTTTATCAAGTGATTTGTTGGCATTTAAATATATTCAATATGTATATCAAATTAAATAAAATAAAAATAAGATTCATGAATTTGTTCATGCAAATTGCACCTTGTGCGAAAACAATTCATAGTATTACTAGTAGTAAATTCACTAAATATAATTTAAACATTTAGCTCTTGTGAATAGCTTCATGTCTTTTAAGATCTTTCTCGTAAGCGAAAACTTTCCAGCAAGAATGGCAGTTGAAAGTCCTAACATTGGTGTGGATCCTCTCGTGGCTGTTACTAGATTGCGTAAACCCTTTTCTGCAGAATCTACACTTGAATGGTCTTTCTCCTGTGTGAACTCATTCATGGTTAACAGCAGCAGGCTTCTGCACAAAGCTTCTCTCACATAAACGGCATTTATGTGGCCTTTCTCCAGTAAGGGTCATTTCATGCATTACTAAACTTCGCTTTGTAGCGAAAGTCTTTCCACAAATCTTACAAACATGTGGCTTCTCACCTAAATGAGATCTTTCATGAAGAGCAATTCTATACATGGTAGGAAAGTCTTGACCACAGTACTGGCAGATGTACACTTTTGGCTCTCATGGTTTTGTATGAGTCCATTCATGGACTTAATAACCATGTTGGATTAGGATGCTTAGAATTAGACAAGATGACTAAGTATTTCTTTCCTGCAACTTTAACTCCACTAGAATCAACCTGTTTAATTGATGCGTTTTGGTCAGTTTTTGTTTTTGGTATGATCTGTGTATTTGTAGATGCCTCTTGCTGTCCTTTGGTTTCAGAGACAACTTGAGTCAAAGTATTACTGTGATCTGAATCTTGCTCTTTTTTCGTTTCAGAGACAGCGTGAGTAATGGAATTACTGTGAACTGAATCTTGCTCCCAAGTAGTGCCTGAGTCAGCTTGAATAATAGAGTCACTATGTTCTAAATCTTGCCGTCTTTCAGTGTCAGTGACTGTTTCAGAAATGAAAGTATTCTGCTCTGACTCTTGCTGTCTTCTGGGGTACAATTTACTATGAGAATTGGAACTGCAATGTGTTGAACTGTGCACCCCGATGGTGTCAGATATAACTGGATGATGAATATTGGTACCACCTTTGCAGTAGCTGAAATAGAAAACATAAGTTAAAGCTATATATTCATTTATCAACAGTATCATAAAGATACAACTTTTATATTTATTCATGTTGTTTTTTTCTTAATTCTTAATCTTAATTTCCATTAAAAATCACTTGCATCATCATTGAACTTTAATTTAAAATTAAGGTACAAGAAGATGTCATTGTAAATGATCCACTTTTCAGAAAAAGACCCCCCCCCCCTGTGAAATTGCTGGCTATAGACCTACAAATTGTCATATTAAACCAGACATTGATCAAGTTCAAGATAACTTATTTTAATGGTGAAACTTACTAGTCCATCAAATGTTTTGCCAGGCTTTCATTTGTTTCTAATTGTAGTTGATCTTTTAAAGCATTCCACCTTGGCAATTGCTGACCAATGTTTATCCCTATCCCTGATTCCAGAAATTGTTCCAAGGGCCTGATGACCTTCTCTTGAGATGGTGTCCCTTCAAACTGAGAACCTTCAAACTGAGAACCTGAATTGATTAATAGTAGAAAACTGCATGAGGGAAATGGTTCTTAATTTATTTGCTTTGAAGAAAATGAAGTTATTCCATCAAGTAGAACTGTCATTCTTTGCTAGTGGTTACAAAATGTTGAATTTTACCGAAAATTTCAAACTTTCTCTGGGAAGCTGTAATTTTGCAATGTGACAGCTACACCATCACAGTTTATCATTTCATCAAAAGGGAAACAGCAGATGCCCTTGTCAGGGCACACAGGAGAGTTGAACAGCTATACCCTCCAAATCCAAGACGCCTTACATGGGAGATATATTTAGCACTAAAACTAATGAAAATCTAATGGAATGTTTTTAGTTTTAGTTTAAATCATAAGGGGGTGTTGTCTCAATGCTTTAATTGAAGAATTCAATCCACATTTCATTATTGATAAAAATGGTGAATATGTCTGACACGGTAAAGTTAGTGAAGCGGGAACAAAAACTTTTTATAATCATGTAAATAANGCCAGCGCCTACGCTGGTGGTACAATAACAATATTTTTGCTATTTACCACACATACTTCAAGCATGAGAGGAACATCACTCTCACACACTTTTAAATTGGAATTGACAAACACAGAGTCGGGGTAGTGCTAGCAATTTTTTTCGCTAAGCCATATCACCACACTTTTGTCAATTTGTTATCAAAATGGTTATAATTTGGCTAAAACATATCAAATCTAGCCCTTTTTCTTTAGCCAATTTCAGTCAGTTTTAGCATTTGGCTAAATTGGCGAGTGTTAGCGCTACCCCAGCAGAGAAATGATGCACATATTTTTTTTTTACTATAACTCTGTTACATGGGAAACACACTGAACAAAGTTGATCTAAAGAATGTTCCAGAGTGTATAATACAAGGAATCTTTTTACTCTGATAACAAAAAATGGGTACGGAACCCAAGTTTAAGACTGGATTCCTATACTTAGATCGATCCATCTGGATCAACCTAGCTCCCTGGGGGTTCATGCTATCAGCTCAAGAGGCTTAAATGACTGTCATGCCTACAGAATCAGCTAGGGGTAAAGATAATTACCCCCTAACTGTAACAGTTTTACTAGGTGTGACAGACCTTTAAGCCATTTAGTTTGATAGAAATTTAGTGAGATACATCGATCCAAATATTTGTGGAAATGGTCCCTCAGATGGTTTTAATCTTTCTTCAGCACATATTTTTAAAGAGTAAAATTGATCTTATTTTATCTAATTTTGACAGACCATATTCAACTTTTCATTTTATACTTATATGTATAAATATGACAATAAATAGTTTTACTATTATGGTTAACACTATGGATATTGTAAAACAAGCACTTTTCATTTTTGCCTCCCGTTGACTTTCAAGCTGTCTTCTTTCCAGTCTCCAACAAAGGACTTGTTTACAAGTACACTCACCTTCAACTGTCACACATGCTTCACAGAAGCAGGATCGCTCCTTATAGCTCACAACAAATGGAGTGTGGCCCCGTAATGATCTTTTCAAGTTGATTGCAGCTCTCTTCTCAGGGGTCAAAGCAGCTCTATATTTTCTTTTCCTTTCTCTTTCTTTTTTTCGCTTTGCTGCTAACGAAGTTCTTGTATTAACAGTTGGATTGGCACTTACTGGTTCTCCTTTCGTTCTTGTATTAACAGTTGGATTGGCATTTACTGGTTCTCCTTTCTCTTTTTTTTTCTGGTGGTATTTCTGTGTCCGAAGCCTGCTCTTTTCCTTGCCCCGTAATGATCTTTTCAAGTTGATTGCAGCTCTCTTCTCAGGGGTCAAAGCAGCTCTATATTTTCTTTTCCTTTCTCTTTCTTTTTTTCGCTTTGCTGCTAACGAAGTTCTTGTATTAACAGTTGGATTGGCACTTACTGGTTCTCCTTTCGTTCTTGTATTAACAGTTGGATTGGCATTTACTGGTTCTCCTTTCTCTTTTTTTTTCTGGCGGTATTTCTGTGTCCGAAGCCTGCTCTTTTCCTTGTCTGCTTTTTTCTGTTCCTCAGACCTGTTAGCCCTGTATTCTTTTGCCTTTTTTCTCTGTTTTTCTAGGTATTTGGCATACTGTAACTTTGCCCGTAACTTCTCTCTATATCTGCGCATTCTCTTTGCAGAAGGTGTAATGTTATCACTCATCCCAGGTGAGGCCAGTGGTGCCACTGATGTTTGGCTATCAATGTCTGAGTATATGCCCCTTTTTCTGTCGTACAATCTGGCTGAAACTTTGAGTGGGGTCTTGTCAGGCTCTGCTAAAACAGTCATAGATAGGAATAATATATATTATAATATAACGCAAAACTAGACAGTCATGAAACACAAGTTAAACTGGGGATATTGCATTTATCTTATTCAGTTATTAATATGTTATATATAATGTTATATATATGTGTGTGTGTGTGTGGTGTGTGTGTGTGTGTGTACACATCCCTCACTGGAGAGCTAAAAGTAGATCTTTAGACTGGTACTGGTGGAGAAGAAAGCAGCATGAAATCTTACCTGAACTACAGTTGTCCTCAGCCATTATTGGGGGTATGCTTGTATGGCTTCAGCTTTGTGATGAAAAAAATACTACCTGTGAAAAGATTTTTGGACTTGTAAAATTCATACTGTGTCCTGTGGAAAAAAAAAGTGATCAAACATATCTCAGCATAAATTAATGCTCATTGCAATGCTTTTCACAGCATTTTGGTTTATATATATCTAATAATATAGACAGTTACTGCACTTCTTCATAATCTGGAGTTGCTTATTCAAACAAGGTACAGTGCATTATGAACAGCAAACACGCATTAGTTTACTGGGACACATTTTCTTCACCCATTTTTCGGTGCTTCAGTGTGTCCCTGTAACGTACCGGTAGTGACGCGATAAATTCATTTTTTCTGTTTTTTACAGACGGTTAAATTCTTAGGGTGTGACTGAAATGCACAATACACTGCAATACAGCGGAACACAGCGCAATACACTTGATAACACAAGTCCAGTTGCAAGTAAACACAGGAAAGAGTAATCTCAAATAAAATAGGGTGATATAAAAGCAAAATATAGTACATAGTAATTAATATTGCTGATACAACTTGACAATTTTTTCATTTTTTGGTCAGCCGCAATGTTGGCGAGTAGCTCTCTTGGCCAGTAATATATCCAAGAAGAGCCACTCGCCAACATGGCTGCCAACCGGACAACATAAAAGTCTTGCTGATTTGTTAATTTATATCAACGATATTACTTACCTAGTAATATAGGTTGTTTTTATATCACCCTACTTTGCTGGGAATGGTCATTTCTTTAGTGTAATTGCAACTGGATTTGATTTTTGAAGTGTATTGCACTGTGTTCCGCTGTATTGCGGTGTATTGCGCATTTCAGTCACACCGAAATTCTTAACGCACTGAATACAGCGTAGCAGCTTAATTTAAGACAAAACTAAAATATATCATTCAATATAAATACTATTGAGTTTTCGAGAACAAGAAAACATGAACAAGGGACACATACGAAAAACGAAAGTTCAGACGAAGTCACCCTACTAATCAGTAAGAATTAAACAATACACATATAGATATGTTGAAACAATTGAAGAAAAATGAAACGAAACACAGTATTTCTCACCTTCATACAAGGAAGATCTTTATAGCAGTCCCTTTAGATCTTTATAGTAATTTAGGAAATTACAGGCGTGCCCCGCATCTGGTCTCGACAGCGTCACTGCATATCAGGACACGCGCCAGTTTGAGCTGATGCAAAAGAAGCCATTCGTGTGTAAGACGTCATCAGTTAGTGAGTATGGAAGAAGATCGCTATCGATGTAGACTATAATTTTCAGGCGGCATTTTAAAGGGATAATAACTCTTCGTTTCGGCAAAAAAATGAATTTTCCTGGAGTAAACAACAATTTTCCTATACTTACCAATGGTTAATGAATCCATTTTAACATTCAAAGTTAGTCCCTGTTTTTTTTCTAAAAAGTTTGGATTTTGTTAAAATCTCTTAAGATGGAGCCATCAATGGAGGTCACGTGGTCTAAAGACAAGCTCAGATATCAGAATAATAGCTATAACTGCCCTTTTTTGTGATTAAACAGAATATATTATATATTTCTATGAGTTATTCACAATGTTTTTATTGTAAAATATAGATCTCAGACGAAGAGTTATTATCCCTTTAAAGTCGTCTGATAAAAATCGATCTCTGAAGTTTCAGCGTAACAAAAGTTACTGTACATTGGGACGCGGTGAAGAAAAATCGACCTTGTTGAGCAAGAAATGTGAAATTCTTAAGAAAACTGATATTAGCATGGGCTTCGTGACACAAACTAACCGACAGAGTATATATGGACGATTGAAGAGTTTTAATACGGAAAGATAGGATTAGATGAAAATTTCATTGGGGTGGGACGCGGCATGTAACGTTAGTTATACGTACGCTAATTTTGTGATCATTTTTCAGTGACTGCAAATAAATTTTTATTTAAATAACCATTTGCACATTCTGTTTGCAGTAGGTGTATTTCCTGTTTCAATAATCCATTCAAACCCTAAACAAACTGTTCCTAAATAGGGGGGTCTGCCATATAGATAAACGTCCCAATAAAATATTCGTCCCGATAGATACGTCTCTATACATACACGTCTCAATAGATTTACGTCTCGTTAAATTTACGTTCCGATAGATCAACCAACAGATTCCTATAAACCCACGTATCTTTAGATACATCTATTTGACATCGTCATCGGCTAAAAGGCCGATATCAACTTGTGATACAGGTATGAGGCTTTCGAGTGATAGTCTGGCTGCGAATACATACTGATCCACTTAGTGATCTGACTTAATTACAACCTGATATTTATTATTTATTCATTTATTTATGTATTTATATATTTATTAGGTTTTCAAACAAGACAAACATGTACGTTCGCGTCTACACGTCTATCACACTCTAAAGTTCGGGAACGCGTCGTAAACATGAAACAGAACACATTTTAAGTGTGCAAATGTTACATGTTGAGAACGCTTTAAACAGTCTTCTGGCGCCAGAACACTGAGCGTTGTGAAATATAGAACACATTTTTATGTTCTTTTTTTGTTTTGTTTTGTTTTGTTTTGTTTAGAACACATTTACATGTAAATTCAGAACACTTTTTACGTGTTCAAATGTTACATTTTGAGAACGCTTTAAACAGTGTTCTGACGCTAGAACAGTAAGCGTTGTGAAATATAGGACACATTTTTATGTTTTTTTTATGTTCTTTCACTGAGTATTGTGTGAAAACGATATAGTAGAATATAAATTGCTAAAATGATAAATATGTGTACTTTAAAGAAGTGCATTTTATGTGTTGAGTAGTAGCCTATACCAACTATTTTGAGCAAAAGCATACCTGTAATGGATCTATCGGTATTTGGATATTAAAATACGTGGATCTATAGGTATGCGGATTTAAAGGACGTGGGTTTATGAGGACGTCGTATCTATAGGAACGCAAATATATAGGACAGCAGTAAAAAATCGGATCTATCGGTATTTAAATCTAAAAAGACGTTTTTTCAGTTTTTCCTTTATGTATCTATCGGTAACGGGAGTATAGGGACGTGTAATATTTTGGGACTAAATTTTATCCGTACGATAGAGGTACATGTAGGGTCGAAATTCCACAAAAATGGAAGCCATTTTGAGGGTAATTTCGACATTTTTTCTGCTTTTTCTCTTATTTTGCTTTTATAACAGCATCCTCCTTGCTCATGTAGCTTCTTTGATTTGCTATTGAAACATACACAACGATGTCATGAGAATTTGGTCGGCTATCTAAATTTAAATTTCGTTCTTGTTATGCCCCCCCTTCGGACCAATGAACCTTCGGACTATCGAGACACCCCCGTGAAATGGTATGGTGACTAAATATTAAGTAGGGCCTTTTCTTCATGGGAGTGCAAACCCCATGGGTATGAACATGAAGATTTTTTATGATTACTTTATATTTGGGAGTTCATACTTGAATCAATCACTTGGAAACATTTTTCCTTTTCCTCTATCTTTCTTGATTTATATTTTCAGTCTTGTGCATCAGCAGCACTCTTTCCTGAGTACATTGTCCACTCTGGTGGTAATATTGTAGGTACTTGGAAAACTGTCAAAGGCTGGTGATATTGGCTAGTGATGTTGATGTCAAGATAGAGTTGGATTCTTTTTAGATAGAGTTGGATTCTTTTTACTACCTTATCAACTGCCAAAGAAAATGCAATTAATTATCAGGATTAGTAAAATGTTGCTCAAAAATTGTGCCACTAAACAGAGTTTTAAAGGTTAATTTAAACTAATCTTTTGAATAATTTTTTCTATTGTACATACGCATGAAAGTTTAGCATTCAACTATGCAAGTTAAAGTTATATACATGTATTTAGAACTTGAGAAATCATTATCTGTGATTCTTTGTTATTATTGATAAGAAAATGGACACTGGAAATGTTTCACAGATTGTATAATATTTTTTCTTTCCATCCCATTGTGATTTTCAATTACATGGAATATCTGTGTTTGTATACGTTATGTTCTATGGATATATTTTGTTGAGGCGTTGTTTTAAAGAGTCAGTGTTGTATTTACCTAAACTACATCTCTAAGAAAATGATTGACATAGTAATTTCAATTAGATGAAACTTAAAAATTAAATGCTCATGGTGCTTTGTAGCCATGGATTTGTAAGCTTGCTATGATCAATAAAATGAAGTATAGATACAAAAACCACAAGACCTCTTTCAACTGCTTATCCAAACACCACCATACCTCATTAAGCAACTATATTTGGACTCTTAAGGAAAAAAAATCAACTATGAACTGAAGTAGTCAATACTAAGGAAAGTAGACCATATTCAAACACAACCAAACGGTGTTAGCTCTGCCTATGGGAAAAGTTTAACATCATTACTGCGGAAGGACAGAAAACACTGAACTCAAAAAATGAACTCGTCAGTAAATGCCGACATTCCAGAAAAAACTTGCTGAAAAACATGGATTATACGCACCGATTTTCCAAAGTTACTTATATATTTGTCTCAAAACCACAGTCATTTATAATGTAACGTAACAGCATTCCTTTGTTACCTGTATGTGCGATGTGGTGCTAACATCACATGCATATTTTTTTGTGCGATGTTTTGCATCAACCATTTGAAGTTAGTCTTCTTTTGTATTTTGATCTGTTTGGGCCCCTGACGAGGCCTCCGGGCCGAAACAGCTGTATATATATATATATATATTTTTTTTTTCTTGGTTTCAAGATCAAAGCAAAGTGTACATGACCTATTAATGTATAATTTTTAACACCTATAACACACTTATGCAAAACTCCCAAAGCAATATTATATATGATACTCAATGAAGAGCTTCCTTTATTTTTATTGAATAAAAAACTTGAAAACACTTCTCACATACAGCACTGTGCAATTCCCAAATACCTACATATTAGCCAATTCATATACATTTAAGGTACATATCATTTTATCAAGTGATTTGTTGGCATTTAAATATATTCAATATGTATATCAAATTAAATGAATAAAATAAAAATAAGATTCATGAATTTGTTCATGCAAATTGCACCTTGTGCGAAAACAATTCATAGTATTACTAGTAGTAAATTCACTTTATAATTTAAACATTTAGCTCTTGTGAATAGCTTCATGTCTTTTAAGATCTTTCTCGTAAGCGAAAACTTTCCAGCAAGAATGGCAGTTGAAAGTCCTAACATTGGTGTGGATCCTCTCGTGGCTGTTACGTGTACCAGATTGTGTAAACCCTTTTCTGCAGAATCTACACTTGAATGGTCTTTCTCCTGTGTGAACTCGTTCATGGTTAACAGCAGCAGTCTTCTGCACAAAGCTTCTCTCACAGAATCGGCATTTATGTGGCCTTTCTCCAGTATGGGTCATTTCATGCAGTACTAAACTTCCCCTTTTAGCGAATGTCTTTCCACAAATCTTACAAACATGTGGCTTCTCACCTAAATGAGATCTTTCATGAAGAGTAATTCTATACATCGTAGGAAAGTCTTGACCACAGTACTGGCAGATGTACACTTTTGGCTCTCTCGGTTTTGTATGAGTCCATTCATGAGCCTCACGTTCCTTTTCGTAAACCAGACAATTACACATTTTACATCTATATATTTCTGAAACATCTTTGTGCATGATGTTGTGTAAACGGAGACGCACAAAGGAACCAAAACTCTTCCCACAAGTCTCACAGATGAAAGACCCATTTCCATGTTCCTTTTGATCCATCTCTTTTTTGATTTTTATATTAGATTTCTTTGCTTTCAATATAGAAATGTCACTAGACATTTTTTCTGGTTCTTCATAAGTATGCTTAGTTGCAATTTTGTTTTTCACAGTAATATGTGGCTCAGAGGCAATAGTGCCAACAACAAGTGCATTTTCTTGATCTGACAAGAGATGTCCTCTATGAGTAGAACCCAAAGAGCTTGTTAGAACTGTATTGGAAGAAACACTTGATGTTATGGTCATCTTATTGGCTGCTGTCTTGGTTGGTATTTCACTATGAATAACATTTGGTTGAGTAGAAACAACATGAGGACTTTTTGAATCCACATCTTTGTTAAGCATCAGCTCCCTTTTTTGGACTGGAATTAATAAACATGTTGGATTAGGATGCTTAGAATTAGTCAAGATGACTAAGTATTTCTTTCCTGCAACTTTAACTCCACTAGAATCAACCTGTTTAATTGATGCGTTTTGGTCAGTTTTTGTTTTTGGTATGATCTGTGTATTTGCAGATGCCTCTTGCTGTCCTTTGGTTTCAGAGACAACTTGAGTCAAAGTATTACTGTGATCTGAATATTGCTCTCTTTTCGTGTCAGAGACAGCGTGAATAATGGAATTACTGTGAACTGAATCTTGCTCCCTTGTATTGCCTGAGTCAGCCTGAACAATAGAGTTACTATGATCTGAATCTTGCTGTCTTCCAGTGTCAGTGACTGTTTCAGAAATGAAAGTATCCTGCTCTGTCTCTTGCTGTCTTCTGGCGTACAATTTACTTTGAGAATTGTAATTGTAATGTGTTAAACTGTGCACCCCTTTGGTGTCAGTAATAACTGGATGAAGAATATTGGTACCACCTTTGCAGTAGCTGAAATAGAAAACTTAAGTAAAAGTTATATATTCATTTATCAACAGTATCATAAAGATACAACTTAATTGTTTTTGTTTTTCTTGGTTCTTAATCTTAATTTCCATTAAAATTAAAGGTTAATTTGATGCAAGTGTGGATTCAGTATAACACATTAATCCCAGGGGCGGATTTAGGCGGTCTTCTGTGTCTTCCGGAAGACGGTCAGGTTTTTAAGTTTACATTGAGGGGTATCTAATTCTTTCTGTCGGAAGACAGTCAAAAATAGTAGATGGATCAACAAAGATGATTTGGAAGACTGTCAGAAAATATCTCTGGATCCGCCCCTGAATCCATTCTACTAGTTTCTTATATGACTAAAATAAACTTGACCTGCCAAGTTGCAAAATAAAGTAATCCCTCGATCAGCCAAAAAAATAGCTTTAAAACAGCACCTCTTTCTAATTTCTGGTTGAAAATTGACCTACTTATATCTATATGGTAAATGATCCACTTTTCAGAAAAAGACCCCCCTCCCCCAGTGAAATTGCTGGCTATGGGCCTGGTTCTAATATACAAATTGTCATATTAAACCAGACATTGATAAAGCTCAAGATAACTTATTTTAATGGTGAAACTTACTAGTCCATCAAATGTTTTGCCAGGCTTTCATTTGTTTCCAACTGTAGTCTATCTTTTAAAGCATTCCATCTTGGCAATTGCTGACCAATGTTTATCCCTATCCCCGATTCCAGGAATTGCTCCAAGGGCCTGATGACCTTTTCTTGAGATGGGGTCCCTTCTTTATCTAATTCAAACTGAGAACCTGAATTGATTAAAAAGAGAAAACTATGAAGGAAATGGTTCTTAATTTAATTTGCTTTGAAGAAAATGAAGTCATTCTATCATGTAATAATTATTTGAATTCACCTGGCCTGTACATATATAATTCAAAGCATGCCACTGTGTCATGAAAATCTGACTGCCCTAAAGGGTGACTCATCATGAAATTCCCCCCCCCCCCTCCAAAGAATTATTTGACTCTCCTCACAAAACTTCATTAATCTTATTTTAAGTGAGTATATGACTTTTATCTAGTAGTATGATGGAGGATACATTGGCACTTTTTGTTACTATGCAAGTAAAAATTTTCATGAGAAAATAAAATTAAAAATGTGTATTTTACTACCCAATGACTCCCCTAAGAAAAAACTATTTCTTTGATATTTGGGAATCATTCAACATCTTTCCTTTAGTATACTTTTTGGAGAATACATTGGAAATATTTGAAAGTTTGATGGAAAAATATTGGGTGAAATGGTATGCTGACTAAATATTAAGTATGGCATTTTTTTCATGGGAGTGCAAATCCCATGGATATGAACATAAAGATTTTTTATGATTATTTTATATTTGGGAGTTCATACTTGAGTCAATCACTTGGAAACATTTTTCCTTTTCCTCTATCTTTGTTATCTCTGCACTCCTTTCAGAATGACAAGTAACAGCTGCTTCTGCTTCACAGTGTGGTGCATTCAAAAATTCTGCAGTATCTTGGTCATCAGTGGCTACATCATCCATTTTCTCAGTCTGGCAAACCTCTCTTACTTCCATGTAAAATAAATTGTTTTTATAAATATTAAATACCTTTAAATGCTTTTAGATAAAAGCCTCAATAATTATCTGCAGATTTAATCTGCAGACAAGAAAGGTCAGTGAAAATCGGAGTACATGTGTATAAATTGAACAGTTAAACATTTTGGTGCTGTACACTACATACTATACACACTACCATAACTTACAGTGATATTTGAATATCAGTATCATTCTATTTGTTTAAGGAGGATCCCTACATTGCATTGGTGCTCCCATGCAAATGTTGATGGAATCATGGCACTGCCATCTTTCGAATATCCAATAACTTTAAATAATTATTTGATAACTTACAAACAGGGATCCACCTAGAATACAGTTTATACCATTAAGATGTTCACAATACAGATTCAATAACAGTCTTTGTACAAGTCATGGTTATTAAGTGAAGAGCATCAACAAGTTAAAACATTACTTTAAAAAAATAGCCTAAATTATACCCGTTTTATATCTGGAACACTTTACACTTTTCTTTTCGTGTCGTTTTGCTGTTCTCTGCTTGGGGCCTTTTCTCTGTCGGCGGTTAATCTTGGATACCTGAAATGAAGTACAAAACCAGCCCGTATGTCAAATATAACAAAATTTTAGAAATATCTATGGAGTATTAGCAATTTCTATTTCATAAATAAATAAATACTGACAATATACAACAATATGCCAAAATGTCAATTCATATGTTGCACACGACTCAGAGTATCAGTAACAGTAGTTTTATTCAGGAATCTCTGTGGAGAAGGTACTTGTATTATTTCTGTACTCACTTGTTCTGGACACGCTAGCGCCGATATTGGGTCAGGATATTCCTCTGTGGGTCCGTTTCCACCCACAAAATGTTTGCTACACATGTAGGTGTATTTGGAAATCTTGTCCATGTTGAATTGCTCCATAGGCCTTCCACATAAGTGAACCCACCGCTTGCATTTCTCGAAATTAGTTTTTTGCTTAGGAAAAGGCAAGAAAAAAACACCTGCCATGTACGACTTGTCAGCGTGCCTAGAGTCACTTTTGCAAGTGCCATAAGCACAATGCTTATGCACCATCGCGGTTATAAATATCAAATTTGTGCACTCAATCAATCCAGAGCCCAGTGCTGGTCCTTCCTCACTTCCTGCGCAGTAAGCTATTGCGCAGTATCAACTTTACTAAAATTTCAGTGATAAAATTTAATAATTTCGTGCTCTTCTTACTAGATCTACTTCAAAATGGGTTCAATGTCACACCAAAGTATGTAAATATATAGGAAAATATGCAGGATAACGCTTTGCGTGATGCAACTACATGTACACGTGCCTCACACAGATATTATGCCTTTGAAAGTTTGAATATTCCCACTGGTAGTCTATTAAAAATTGTACCTCACTGTGGCACTTTTTTGTTTTTTTAAGTATGAACTAAAGCAATGTCAGCGCTAACTTTAAGCAGTAGATAAGTACGAACGTGATTATTCAATCCCTCTGATATCATAATTTATCAACCAGTCAATATCTGGAGTTGAACAATACTAGTATCTGTGGAGGGGAGTGTTTGGGGGGGGGGGGGGGTGGAGGCCAATTAGTAAGCAATCATATCGACGTGATTGCTTCTCTGGTAAATTATCTGAGAAATCCAAAATATTTTTTGACTCAAAAATGGTACAATATTTTATTTTAAATTATATTGGTATTATATTTTTGTTAAATGATCTGGAAGAGAGTAGAATGGCAGCACCCTGAGCTTCCTCTTCACTATAGCCTATCTTCATCCTGTCAAGTAACTTGACACGATGAAGATAGGCTATAGTGAAGAAGTTAGTGTCAAGTTATCTCTGAAGCTCAGGGTGAATGGCAGTGAATGAAAAGTTAAATCAATGAATCATGTATAATTGTATTTAATCTATCAAATGTACCGTGCAATTTGCATAAGTACATTTGTGGGCTGAAATAGGGCTCAAGTTTGAAAAGCAAACAAATTGGATAATTTTCCCTGTTATATATGAAGTTTTTTTTTTTTTTTTTTCTTTTTTGAAATTTTCCATTTTTTTACAATTCAGCATTTTCTAGGTTTGACTTAAATTTCCGTGGTTCTCAAACTATGTGCCTATTTATAATATAATATATATGATTATATTAATATATGATTAATATAAGTATATAGTATTTTAACTGTCTATCCATTTGGCAGCTTTGCTGCTTTGTTAAAGTTCCACTAACAAGAATTAGAAAATCTTTTTTAAAATAAACATTTTAATTGATGGCATGGATTAAGTCCCAGAAATCAACTAGTTTAAACGTAGATTGCAAGGACATTTAAGGTACAATGGATGTTTAATCAAAAACGATTTAATTGACGAATAATCAAAAGGCTGTTTTTAAAAAGTTCCGTTTAAATTTATCGTGTTTTAACATTTAACTATTAAAATTGTCATCTGGGGACAAGTTTCAGCCTAATTGGACGATCTGGGGCAGTAAAGATCTTCTCCTTCACCAAAATCTCTTCCCCATCATAAACCAATTTGTAGCGTTGTAACATCTGAAAAGAGATACACGCACATTAGAGACGCCGTGTGTGTATGTATACCACGTATAGTATCACATTATAAGTTATAATAACTGGAACGTTTGTCGTAAAGAGAGTGCACATGATCTTGTTCTCGTAATTTAATTGCATAGCATAGTTAAAGTAAATGATATGCAAAACTTGTTGCGCTTACTCAACAAATGTATAACGGTGAGTTTGGCTTGAATTGTAGCCTACACAAATATGAACATCTTCTTTTGCACAAATCTATACATTATTGGTCCTGTAGCCTACATGTAATTAAGTGCAGTAAAAACGCGGTTAAAGAGTTGTTTACATTTTGAGGATCTTTATTCGTAGCAATTGTATTTTGCTTTTGTGTATTTACTAGTTCACGCATACATTGAGGTTGACCACTATTCCTCCTACTACAGAGCCTTCACGAACTAGAGGTAATGTAAGTTAGTGAAAGGCATAGGGTCACTGTTTTACCGATATAAATGGGATGGTACTGGTCAACATGCAATACCTTAGCAATCACCAAATAGATCTGCTGTTCTGCAAATCTTCTGCCAATACAACTACGAAGCCCGTGCCCAAAAGGAAGAACAACGAACGGTCGCATGTCAACTGTCTCGCCATGGGAGAACTTCGCAGAGGGTGGGTTATGGCGTCTAAGCCATCGTTCTGGAACATAATCGTCTGCGTTCTCAAAATATTCCTCCATGCGGCACATTAGGGCATTTTGGCAGACGACATGAACCTGAGAAAGGGAAGTGTGTATACGTTGAATATCTCTAAATAAATCAGTGTCTTTTATACAAGATCATAAACCATTTTAGAATGGAGTTCTAGAAAAAAATTAGTACGAGTACACGACACATAAAGCTTGGACATAATAACGCTATTATGTCCAAGCATTTAGGAATATTTCCCAAAACGGTGAAGATGGTCAATCGCGAAGCGATAAATTTTTTAGTGAGTAAAGAGATGATGGTTTTTATTATCATTTAAGTTGGCTGTTTGGGAAGAAAAAGCTAAAATAGCTGAGGAGCTAACCCCTTTAGGAATGCAGTAACCACTAATGTTTATATCTCGATCCAGAATTCGATGTGGACCGGCAAGTGTAGGATAAACCATCCTGAAAATAAAAATGAAGTGTGCTCTATATTTGTTAAAAAATCGGTGCCTCGAAGTACCAGTAGAAATAATAAAACATGCAACTCCCGACTTCTGTGTCCGTTTTTCATGTAAGTGTTGTTAATAACTATTCTATAAGTTGATCTACTGGAGTATTTCAAACACAAACATACGGTGGAGGGTGGGGTGTGGGCTTTGTACAGGGGCGGATTTAGGCTGTCTTCCGGGTCTTCCGGAAGACGGCCAGATTTTCAAGTTTACATTGACGGATATCTTTTTTTCTGTCGGAAGACGGTCAAAATGGAGGATTGATCAATAAAGATAATTCGGAAGCCTGTCAGAAGATATCTCTGGATCCACCCCTGTTGTAGAGGGCATTTAGACAACAATATCTAGAGGGTACAAGAGAATTTTCTGTATTGGCACTCGCATAAAGGGGTGAATTGGGGGCATGTTATTCACCTTTTTCAAATAGCAAGCGGTCAAACAAAAACTGGACGACAATTTGATACTTGAAAATTGTCTTTTTTCTTACCTAAAAGATTCTTTCACGCAGGCTGTGAGATATGGTGGTTTAACTAGTTCAGACTGTTTGGCCGTAGGAAACTCGGGAACAAATCGGTTGATTTCATGCCAAAGCTTTTCTTGTTTTTCCGGATGTGATGCCAAGTGATACAAAGCAAACGACAATGTGTTAGTCGTCTGAAAAATTGTTAGAAAAATCTTAGTGTGTATATTAAAGAAGAAAGCATTTAAAGGAGCAGTCTAATCTGTACAATAACTTTCATTATAAAAATCGACAACACTGAAGCATTATGGTTGTGATGGTAATACATGATCCATCATTTGTTTCTGCTATGTACCGGTAAATACTTACCGACTCAGTCCCTGCAGTGAATAAGGACGAAATTGTAGAACATAACTCCTTCAAGGAAATATTTTTGTGATTCAGCAAGAGATTGGGGATGATGTTCTTGAACTCTGAGGATTCTTTTGAGCGCTGGAGACAAGATTCGAAATTCTGAGTATAGAACCTATAAAGAAATGATATAATACAATCGCTAAACCTTGTTTTAAAATTGTCAAATTTATTTAGTATATGTTGAATCTAATGCAAGAAGAATATTTCTAAAGAAGTCAATTTATGCAAAAGTAATTTTTTTTTGGGGGGGGGGGTTATAATCATGAATATTTAAATATTATCATAATTTTAAAACGGCAAGTAAACTAAATGATGTATTAGCCTCCACAGGGGTCCCTTTTATAATTTTTCTCATTTTAGAATTATGGCGTTAAAACCATGAAAAACAGTACATGCATGCATGACCTACTTATGGGTCATATTGTAAAAAGGTTTTCACTACTTGTACATTTGCCGCATGCCAGTCCCCACTAGCCACCCTGAGCTTCAGAGATAACTTGACACTAACCTCTTCACTATATAGCCTATCTTCATCGTGTCAAGTAACATCGTGTCAAGTTACTTGACACGATGAAGATAGGCTATAGTGAAGAGGTCAGTGTCAAGTTATCTCTGAAGCTCAGGATGCAACTAGCTTGATTTTCATGGATTTTCAACCTTAATTTATTATCAAGCAACACACTTATTTTCATAGTTAGATGTAAACTCCTCCAAACTACATGTATAAAGCATATCTACGCAGTTTTGGTAACGGGTGAGCATGTTGGATAGAGGTGCATGTACTTTAAGTTGCCATAATACAAGTGCTCTAAAGCTCTAGTGCATACGTTTGCAGTGTTTTGGTCGCATCCTCAAAGCGTTGGTACATTGGGGTTCGAAAGAGAAGAAAAGTTGGTATGCCTCTCAGCGACTCGTTAAGGCAATCAAACGTTGTCTTCAGTGCAGATCTTACTTCTGGGATGCCATTTTGGAAACTGTTAAGTCTGGTGCCATAACATATCTCCCCTAAAACTAAAAATGAATAAAGGAAATACAAGATAGTGGCATCAAGTCTTAGAAAACGGTTCTGAGACAAGCTTAAGTACCGGATTATATAGAACCTAATGCGGACGTTGCTCAAATTAGAGGAAGAAGAATGTAAAATCTAGTTCTGATCCCTACTCTAGGGTACATTTTATCAGTGAAATACATCTTAAGGAATCCCAGCATTGGAAAGTGTCTATACTTCCACTGGCGTTAACATTTTTAAAACCTTATTTCTATTTGAAAAAAATGAAATCGATTTGGTGGTTCAAATTTTCAAATATACTCAAGAAAATGGATTTAAGGGGGCCGTAGCAATAGTCCAAAGATTCAATAGTCCGAAGGTTCATTGGTCCGAATCTTCACCATAGAACTTTCAGACCAACGAACCCTTGATTAATAGACTAATGAAAATGATACGATTTTTCGGACCAATGAACCTTCGGACTATCGAGACGCCCCCGATTTTCAAATAGAAAAAAATGACTTGTACCTTCTAATGAGAGGGAAAATAACTCCGTTTGAATATTTTCTACGTAGCCATCTTTATCTTTGACAGCCTCTAAATGATCCAAGAAGTCCTCAACCACGCGGTCTTGAACATATAAAAAATTCGCTCCTGAGGCTGGGTTGAGCATTACCTGTTGCAACTTCCTACGCAAGTCCCACCAATGCTGGCCTCGCCTTAACACAGAGAAAAGAGTTGTAATGAATGAGTACTTTAATAAGCAACTTTTCTCAAATCATACATTTTTCTCATACTTTTTGTCATAGTTTTGTCCAAATATCTTTTCAAATAAGTTCAGCCCATACCTTTCTGCTAAGCTGTCGTCGTTTGTATCCATTCTTCTATGGAGAACATTCAAAAGCGGTAGCCCCCCGCGATTTGGGTATTTCCCTTCGTTTCTGAGTAAAGTTGCTACATCTGACGGATTTAATAAGTGAACGACGTGAAAGGGCCCGAAGGAAAAGCGGAAAATGTTACCATAACGACGACGGCACTCGGTAAGTTTTTCTCTTGGGTTTTGAAAACCTGAAATGACAGCATTTGTCGATCCATATCAAACTTTTGATATTTGACAGGTTCGCACGGTGCGTCTTGAGAGTATGTTTCGCGAGTTCGATCATGTCCACAAATTGCAGATAGTACGACCACTCTCTTTGAGCTCTGTACACAGTGCACTAACTAATATGTGTATTCACTTTTTTCGCAGCATGCCACGGCCAGGCGCCCTTATAAATAAGTTCTTCACTTTTAGACCCCTAAATTTTGATCTATTTAATATTTTAAGTTTTAACTAAATCCATAGTTGTCCACTCAAAAAAAGTAAGTTTTTGTCCGAAACTTCAGTGCTATTTCATTTAATGTTGGATAACTACTGGTTTATTTTGGTTCAAAATTGTCGGAAATTGTGGTCTAAAAATACAGACATTGTGAAACAGTACTGGGAAGGCTGAAGAAAAGAGAAATCACTTTTCCTTGTAGTCAATGGTGAGCAAAGATTAACCATATGCCACGTGGAAGAGGTCCGAAAGGGTCGACCCATCTACAATGGTATTGAATTCTTCCAACTTCCAAGAGTCATCGTGTAAACCGGGCCTAAACCGTTTTAACGGCAGATTGAGGAAAATAATATTACACAGAAAATAAATATGAATCAAGAGGACGCTTAAGATATGTTATTTAATCAAATGGCATTAGCATTGGGTTACTTACTATGATTCACTGCCCAGCACAACTGTTCGTTTAAAGTGGGTCCTGGAATTTCCTTGAACATTTTAATTTCATTCAAGAACTTATCCTCCACAGACCGCAGCGAACCTATTTTTCTACGGCTAAAAGTGTTCAAAACTTTAACGCGCGACCAGTAGAAGGCTACTGACTCTAAAAGATCTCGGTTGTTTTTTAAAATGATTCGCCGTAGCATATTTTATAAGGTTTCGAAGGTCCAAAGGAAAGCTGCTGAGTCTGTCGGACTGCGAACAAACACCGCCTTTTATCAGAAGGATAAAAGTACATCTACCCCCGTAAAATCAAATGCAAACTAAGTACATTCCACCTTTGGGATACAAAGCATGTTGTACGTGGATTTTCATAAATTGAGGGAAATGCCAGGACGACTATATATATGCCTTTCCCCTTTGTAGCGGCAATAGAATTAATTTAACAATTTTGGTTCAAAGTCAACTCGTCGAAAATCGTTCATCAAAAAAACCGATTCGTCTTTTATGTTGTACACGCAAAAGCCACAGAATCTAAAGCAGTAAACAAAAATGCATCGACAAAAGATATATTCAGTTACATGATAGTGCTTCTGAGGTCCGCAACCCATTCCTAGACCTCCAGATAGCAATCACCTGACACCAGTAAACAATAATAGCAGTTGGGTAAGTAAAATTCATGTATGTACTCATTTAAACTTCGTGATTTCACCACGTGAAGACTGTTCAAACTATACACACTCAGGGCCGTAGCCTGAGCAAAATGCCAGGGTGGGGGCAGTAAGCGGACACGAGGGGGCAAAGCCCCCGAGGGGGAAGGGTGTGGGAGGGGGTGTCCCCCTCCCACGGTGTGGAATTTTTTTAAGAACTGTATGTATAATACTGCATTCTGATGCATTTTAACTGTTATTTATTGCTCAATCAGAAGTCAGAAATTGTGGGTTCATTTTGCCATAAGTACAGTCATTTTTTCAACACAACACGCCAATTGGACTTTTTGGCATGAACTGAGTTGACTAAAACAAGGAGTTATAACTCCTTGACTAAAAACAGTACACCTTTGTAAACAGATTGTTGAATGATTGTCTAGTGGCCATGAGTGCATTTTCTCACAGATTTGATACCAACTTTGCAATTATTTTTTTTTTACCTTTGCAATTATTTTTTTTGCTCTTCAAATCCCAGGGGGGGCAGCTGCCCCCCCCCCCC
>NW_019774291.1:258962-304837 GCF_001039355.2 Lingula anatina
CCTGTGCAGTGTATGTATTGTGCCACTACATACAAGAACTACATTGTATTCCCTACATGTTGGTAATGTCAAATTGCTGGACATTTTGGTACAAAGGATTGAATGACATACACTAAGTAAGTTTTGTGTAATCCTCTGTCACCTCAATTATTATTGACTGGTCTTCAATCTGAACACTTTATTTTTGTCAGAAGAAGAATTATTGGAAGAGTTTAAATGTAATTGTGTTAGGATTTCTTGTATAAAAACAAAGATCGACAGTGTTCGATTTAAAACATGACAAATGATATCCGACTACAACACAATTATTAGACGTTTGCAATCCTTAAAATAAATTACAAAGAAATATTTTTAGGCAGCCTGTCGTTTTGAATTTTAAGATTTAGTCCATAAAGGTTACTTGATGGTTAATCACAAACATGGGTTTGGCTAAATGGAAATAACAGAGCTAATTGTGTTAGTTGCGCCACTGATAATGCGTTCGCTATCTCAACCACTCGTTTCAGCTTGGTCGCGTGGAAAATGGCGGACTGTTAATCCTAGTCAGTATTTCGGTACAATTATTAGCTCATTTAACTGTTAAGCGTGCACCATGGCCGACATAGATTACAACCTTGTGATCAAGTACATAAAGGACAAGACGTATCCAGTATTTCTAGATCGCTCTGGTCGAAGAAACGTGCGTAAGCGTGCTGAAGATCTGCACCTTGTTGATGGAGTCCTTATGTACACTCGGAACTGGGCGCGAATGAGTCCTGAGGAACGAGCGGCAAGCAAAGCTAGAAAAGTTTTGATAACTGTAGAAGAGAAAAGAGAAGCTCTTCTAGAGTGCCACATAGATTCTAATGGTAAGGCTTTGGTAACATATCTTTATAAAATGTGCAGCCCGAGTGATCCTTGTTCAGTACTTGGATCTACTTTTCTTATTATATACATGTAGTATGTTATCATTAGCCCACGCAAATTATAATACCACTGGCAGTAATACGGATTCTTAGATACGCGCTTGGTTGTTGAATCTAAAAACCACGTAAAATTACGTTATAATAGTCCTCCATAATGCCAAAATTCCAATTGAAAGTTATTAAGCATTTTTCACGAATTCAATAAAATCTCCATATATAAACCCCCAGATAACAGATAGTACTAGCGCAACTGATGGGCCACTAGTGGCATGTTATCTGGGCCTTATATGTACTCCTCGTAATTTCATTTAATATATGGAGACACACCCTCCACTCCTACAGTCCATTTAACCCAAGGTCCATTGTGGAGATATTGGATCCTTTAGATCTAGCAATATAGCAGTGATTCTTCATCATCCATTTGTGTAAATTAACAGATATTTTTGATTGGCATTCCAGGAGTCCACTCTGGCATAGATCGAACAGTAAAGGAGCTTAACAGTCATTATTATTGGAAGGGGATGTGGGGGGATTGTAAACGCTTCATACGGCTATGCATGCACTGCCAGACTAGCAGAGATGGAGGGGCAGGTCAGAATACAGTTGTAGACGACAATGAGCATGATGTATTCCCAGCAGATGATAGAGTTTCTCCAGCATCTCGCTGTTGGCAGAAGGTATATTGTAGTTGTTTTTTTTTTTACAACATTTTGCGTTTGAGAAGTGAGAGATTGCCATTGTATAAGAGCTAAATAAACATTCAGTCATAGATTAATTTGGAAACAATCATTTGGTTTTGTAGATGATTAACTGTAGTGTGCTAAATTGTTAAACTTAGTTTCAGGTGCCATTAGAATTATGATTATTTGAAAGTTTACTATTCAGAATTTTTTGGGGGTTCAAAATTATATGGAAAATTTGCCAAGTTTTAAAATAAAAAGTTGATGTAAGGGTTCATTTGCTGAAGTTGCATTACTTTAAAGGCTGATGGATTACTCAGTGGTTCAAAAGATACTGGCCATATGCACAAAAAACAGTAATTTCCACCACAAATATTTTTGATATAAAATTTCTTTATAAGGGTCATACCAAAGAAGACTTGGATAAGTGTTATTTTGGACCATTAAAGCTTGGGGTTATTCGAAACTTTAAAAAGCATCAATTTGAAGAATACCATAAATTTAAGGTATGCTTATTAACTCTCTTACTGAAGTTTTAAACATGATATCGCTATGTACATGTGTTAAGTATAATGTGTTTTTTGTTTTGTTCTTAAGGTGAAATTTGACTTCCTTGGGCCTTTCACCAGGAGTAGCAAAGGAAGCTGCTACATTCTTGTTTGTGTAGATAAGTTCTCCATGTGGACAGAGGCTGCTGGGGTCCAAGCTAAATCTCCAGCTGCTGTTGCACTCTTCCTGCTCAAATATATTGCAAGGTATGTTTTCATACAGATGTTACGAGGGAAAAGTGAAAAAAAAAAAATGAAAAGAGCCAAAAAATCAATTTTAAAGTGCTGTACTTACTGACTGACTGACTGACTATCCTCCCACGTCCATCCTTGTGGTTTCATCTCCTTCTCAAAAAGACGTCTCCATGTTTCTTAAGGTCTTCTTCTGTGACTTTTACCTTCTGGTGCCCATCCTTATGGTGCTTTTGGAATTACTGTTTTCTCCCTCCTGGTCACATGCCCAATCCATCTCCATCGTGGCCTTTTTATTGCTGTTGCAATTTAAGTACCTATTGAAGTTCTGCAAAAACATAATTTTGGTGATACTCCGCTACCATACAACTGTCCAAAACATTTGATGCTTCTTGTTGCTAAAGATTTTCCCTTGTTAAAGATTTTCTTCCTTAGTATGCTCTTCCTTTAGCTAAAATGAAGTGAATGGATACATGAATTTTTCTTTGACTATAATTTTTTGCAATATTTTGACAGGGCTACAGGTTTTCTTTTAAAAAGAAATAAAAGAAGAAAACTTAGAGTATTTTCTTTATGTTCTAGATTTGGTATGATGGAGTGCCTTGAGACATCTGAGGGTCAAACATTCTGTTCCCAAGTGTCTCACAGGTTACAGCAGTTTATAGGGGATCCCAGGTACAAGATAGACATAGGGGAACCATCCCAGGAGGGCAAAGGTATGCATTTATGCAGTGCCATTTTAAAGAGATTTTCCAGAGACTATTTTTTCAATAACTGACAATGAGAATGTTTCTGTTCATCAGTAGTTGCAACCAGTCTATGAAACGCATCAAAACACATCCCAAGAAAGCTTTTAATATACATTCAAGTGCTTTTCTCACCAAACAATCATCATAAAACTGTTATTCATTATCCATATTATCCATTATGTCTTTGAG
Source organism: Lingula anatina (assembly GCF_001039355.2). Next base: position 262,226 of record NW_019774291.1, read on the forward strand.
CAATTAAATGTTCATGTTCTGCGTACTGTTTTTTAAAGCTATTGTTTGTCAATTTTTACAGGGACAATCTCAGCCATTCATGATGCATTAAGAAAGCTTGTAACCAGCAGTCCATTTGCTTGGGACCAACATCTTGACCTGGCACTTTTACCACACAGAATCTCCAGATCTCTCCAAACAGAATATTCCCCATTCTATTTACTGTATGGAAGGTAGGAAAACCAGTCTTTGAAGGGCAATATGTGTTATTTTTAAAAATTGATCTAAATGAGACTGGATTTCGGAGTGTTTAAATAACGGTGCTGAATTCCATTATAAATGTGACAAGTTTTGGATGATAAAATGATTTATTTCTTGACCAAAATATTTTGAACAAACATTAATCCTGCATATGTAATTTTTTATGTTACTTGTTTTAACATAAGCATCCAAACAAGGCACATTTTATTTTCAAGCCAGCAAATGCAATATATATATGCCACAGCTCTCCATCAGATGCTATGTGTCCAATGACGTAATTTGGTTCTTGCAAATGAGGAAAAAAAATTAAATCAAAATCTTATCTAAAAGAAAAACGTACCCATCCCTTCTTTTGTGCCATTATGATTTACCGTGCCCAATAACATGTTGTTTGTGCTAAGAATGCCAGACATGGCAAAAATGTCAGTCCTACTTGTCACGACCAATTAAAATACTGTCAGATTGATAAAATGAAAATAGTGAGCTATCGGTCTTTTGGGCTAACAAGGGTTTCCTGACAAGTATTAAACTAAATCTAAATAATTTTGACTCGAGATTGTTAAAATTCTTACTGGTGAATTGTAAGAAAAAAGCTGCCTCTTGTTATTTCCCCCTTTTTTATCCCTTTTCTTTTGCCTTTTTATGTACAGACACAGATGTGTCTGTACATATTGCCATCACCTGCGTCTGTCGTCGCCGATGGCGATGCCGTCGCCGTNATATGCTGTATTTGTGAAATATTTGTGTCAAAAAAAAAAAAAAAAAAAAAAAAAAAAAATTTCATTACCACCAAGATATGCCATGGTCTTTAATACATCAGGAGTGCATCCGCTTTGATCACACAACATGTAAACCTCTTTAACTGGAGTTAAAAAATGCCATTCTGAGATTTTTGTTGAAGCAACATGGATTTTAAGAATGAAATATTTAAATCTGCATCCAATAGATCAATCCCTTCCCTTCTCCCAAGTTGCCATTGAAACAACACTTTAAATGAAATAGACATGAAACTTTTATTTACATTTAGGTGTACTGGATCTTGAAATAGGCCTTTACACATTGTTAGCAAATACTGACACTGTACACACAAATTTTGTCTAAGATACTTTTATCCTTTTCTCAGTATCATTTTACACAAAGTCATCTTTTATTATCAAAAGTAAAAAGCTATACACGTTTCAGTTTTTACCAGACAAAATATGGGTGCCTATTACACTTTTAAGTTGGAAAATTAAGACAACCCTTTTCTAAGACTAATTAAGACATCATCCAAATACATCTCTATAGTCAAATAGCCTTACTCTATGCCAGTTTACCTTTGAGATAAAACTTTCCTAATGAAATATTCAATGAAATTATTAGGGATGTAGGATGTTAGATAGTCACTGGAAGCAATGAGAAATTCTGCAAGAAAACTTCATCAGTTGCACATTTTTATTTATAATCTGACTAGTTTTTAACTACTGGCATTTTGTGAACCCGATTTTTATCTTAGCTGAAGTTGCTTAACAACTGTAATAACATTTGTGCAGATTATGAACATAACACACTTAGACACATGAAGATTGAGTTCAATGCAGAGAAGTATCAAGAATATATATAAATTGATGTTTTTATTCCTGATTAATTAAGAATGAAGTAAATTAATAAGGCAAATGAAAAAACTCTACACAACTTCTTTAGTGATTTTAATGTATGCTAGTTTAATTGTTCTTCAAGAATATTGTCTTTCTATCAGCCTGTTTTTAGGTAGCACGTGATGAATCCAAACACTGGGCCCTAATTTCAGATTCTGCGATGTCTTCCAAGGAGTTGGCTTGAATTTTCTTGCCAAGTCCTTTCAACTTTGGTGTGAAATCTTTGCCACTGCTTGTATACAACATCTTCTGTTTAACTGCAGCATTGTCAGGGTTCCTAGGAAATAAAACAATGTACTTCAGTTACATTTTGTTCACTTTTTTCAACAGTATGGTATTGTAATGACCCAATCTTTTCAATGCTGAATGTGTATATTTTACAGATCAATGCTGAATTTTTAAGTCAAATATTCTTCTAATTAGTATATTCCTATTGAGTGGTAGTAACAATATTAAAAAATAGGCTACCCTATGGTTCTACTCTACATGGTAAAAAAAAACACCACAAATGCATTACTCAATTTTCATTGTAAGGAACCAACCTTTTTTATTTCATAGTCAAGTGTTCTTGCTGCTATTGCTCATTCCTCTGAACTACAATACCCCCAATTCAAAATTAATTTCAGTCCTTTATTTTATAATTACTCACCACTGGAAAAAAATAATAGTGTTCTTCCATGTTGCATTGGCCTGCATGAACCCATAGTCAAATATTGCATAACGACACTCTTTTTTCTCTGCTACCTTTCTTAGTTTTTCACTAAATTCTTCATAGGCTTTATCTGCAGTTCAATTAAAAATAATGAGTTTAGAAGTCTAGAATGAGCCATTCTTGTAGGGAGTGAACACTTTTTTTTATTGCAAGTATCTTTACTTTTTATAATTATCATATGGTGATCTTGTGACTACTGGTGTGAAAACTGTAAAAAAGAAAAACATATATTTGCCCAGCAAAACCATTTTTAGAATATCCTATACCTGCTAAATTACGTCAAACAAAACATTGGATGTCGTTTCGATGCATTGCATATGCATGTCACAATGCAGTGACCTGCACATGACAATACTGCTAAGTGTCAGCTTTACAGGTGACAATTTGATAGAAACAAGTGAAGACGAAGTATACGCTGAGATATGGTACTGAATGGCTGGTCAGATGTGACAATATATATATATATATATATATTGTAAATTGACACAGATGCAGTATAAATGTAACTGATAATGGAATTTATAGTCAGGTTTTAATGTTTTTAAAAGCCTAGAAAATCACACCTGGGTGAGTAAATGTAAAAGTACACAAAATCTGCAGTTTCACTACAATTGATTAAAAACTTTATAAGACAAATATTCAAAAATTAATCTCCAGATTTAGACTTTGGAAGGATAACTTCACTGCAATACACCACCCTATTCTCTTGTGGTAAGTATTATAATAAAAGGCCACAATTGATTATGAAAGATTATAACTTAGAAAAACGCCTTTAGTAGTCAATACTCACCCTGTAATTCCTGGTCATTCTCTTTTATGCCTGCAGCAGTCTCCTCTACACTAATAGCGGAATTTGCTTTGCCATCATGGTCTACGATTTTGAAGATGACATATACATATTTCTTATTCATTTTGATGTCGTTGAAGGCTGTCAGGCATTCCTCTAAAATTTGAACTCCAGAAGACTGCAAATAAATTATGTTATAGCTGAAAAATTATTGACTTACAATCTGACGATAAACCTTTGAAATAACTGTTCGGTTTGAAACTTGAAACACTTGATATTGACGACTAAACATACAATTTGGTTACAAAATAGAACTANGTGTGAACTTGAACTCCCATGGGCCTGAAGCTTTATGCTTGTTACACATTTTACTTACATTGGTATTACCTGTTCAGCATAATTAAAATTTGATGTTGAATTTGCAGTTCAACATAATGTACTTTTGCATCAGAATTGACAGTAGCCTATTTTGTGCATAGTTATTTCCTGCTTTTTGTCTGTACATTTGACAGCTTTGCTGCCTTGTTCTAATTGCATTCACAGTCATTGTTCATTCACATTGCCTCACAGGCAGCCTGAGTGTATTCTTTTGCTGCCAAGCAATATCTCGTGCTATAGTAATATATTTATGACTCCAGATCTCCCATCCAGAGAAATTAACAGAGATAAATCAGTTAGTTGATCACTGGAAAACAGACTTTCAAATTAGTCGTTGTATTACTTGCTGGAGATGTAACCTAGACCTGGTGTCCCCTGTGATAACAGTATGATATGTACATGTGTATTTTAACTAGTTTATAAGGTACACCTTTGTGACATTCTTGCAATTTTATACATCTGTGCAAGTCCCAGATAACAGTGATTGCAATAGGTTGATTGTCACAGCTAGATTTCCTTTTTAATGTTATTTATTGTTTACAATGAAAAGCGCATGGTAAAAACTCTCTGTACATAAAAAGATGGGAGCACCCCTCCACCTGAGATGGCAGTTAACAGCGTTATTGTGCAATGTCCGCATGGCTTCATGATTTCCAGTCTTTTCAATATTCCCATTGCTGAATTAAACCTTAATCTCCGTTTTGTAGTTTTATTAGACGGTTTAGACCGGTGTCATAGATATCCTGTTTCACCTTTTTAAATATATATATATATATATATATATATATATATATATATATATATATATATATTTTTTTTTTTTTTTTTGATACAGAAACATTTTCTTTTACAATAAAGTTCCTAATAGTTTGCCCTCAAGGTGGCAGAGGTAATTTCATTACCACCAAGATATGCTTTGATCACACAACATATAAACTGGAGTTAAAAAATGCCATTCTAAGATTTTTGTTTAAGCAACATGGATTTTAAGAATGAAATATTTAAATCTGCATCCAATAGATCAATCCCTTCCCTTCTCCCAAGTTGCCATTGAAACAACACTTTAAATGAAATAGACATGAAACTTTTATTTACATTTAGGTGTACTGGATCTTGAAATAGGCCTTTACACATTGTTAGCAAATACTGACACTGTACACACAAATTTTGTCTAAGATACTTTTATCCTTTTCTCTGTATCATTTTACACAAAGTCATCTTTTATTATCAAAAGTAAAAAGCTATACACGTCAGTTTTTACCAGACAAAATATGGGTGCCTATTACACTTTTAAGTTGGAAAATTAAGACAACCCTTTTCTAAGACTAATTAAGACATCAGCCAAATACATCTCTATAGTCAAATAGCCTTACTCTATGCCAGTTTACCTTTGAGATAAAACTTTCCTAATGAAATATTCAATGAAATTATTAGGGATGTAGGATGTTAAATAGCCACTGGAAGCAATGAGAAATTTTGCAAGAAAACTTCATCAATTGCACATTTTTATTTATAATCTGACTAGTTTTAAACTACTGGCATTTTGTGAACCCGATTTTTACCTTTTAGCTGAAGTTGCTTAAAAACTGTAATAACATTTGTGCAGATTATGAACATAACACACTTAGACACATGAAGATTGAGTTCAATGCAGAGAAGTATCAAGAATATATATAAATTGATGTTTTTATTCCTGATTAATTAAGAATGAAGTAAATTAATAAGGCAAATGAAAAAACTCTACACAACTTCTTTAGTGATTTTAATGTATGCTAGTTTAATTGTTCTTCAAGAATATTGTCTTTCTATCAGCCTGTTTTTAGGTAGCACGTGATGAATCCAAACACTGGGCCCTAATTTCAGATTCTGCGATGTCTTCCAAGGAGTTGGCTTGAATTTTCTTGCCGAGTCCTTTCAACTTTGGAGTGAAATCTTTGCCACTGCTTGTGTACAACATCTTCTGTTTAACTGCAGCATTGTCAGGGTTCCTAGGAAATAAAACAATGTACTTCAGTTACATTTTGTTCACTTCTTTCAACAGTTTGGTATTGTAATGACTCAATCTTTTCAATGCTGAACGTGTATATTTTACAGATCAATGCTGAATTTTTAAGTCAAATATTCTTCCAATTAGTATATTCCTATTGAGTGGTCGTTATAATATTAATAAATAGGGTACCCTATGGTTCTACTCTACATGGTAAAAAAAAAACGCCACAAATGCATTACTAAATTTTCATTGTAAGGAACCAACCAACCTTTTTTATTTCATAGCAAGTGTTCTTGCTGCTATTGCTCATTCCTCTGAACTACAATACCCCCAATTCAAAATTAATTTCAGTCCTTTATTTTATAATTACTCACCACTGGAAAAAAATAATAGTGTTCTTCCATGTTGCATTGGCCTGCATGAACCCATAGTCAAATATTGCATAACGACACTCTTTTTTCTCTGCTACCTTTCTTAGTTTTTCACTAAATTCTTCATAGGCTTTATCTGCAGTTCAATAAAAAATAATGAGTTTAGAAGTCTAGAATGAGCCATTCTTGTAGGGAGTGAACACTTTTTTTTATTGCAAGTATCTTTACTTTTTATAATTATCATATGGTGACCTTGTGACTACTGGTGTGAAAACTGTAAAAAAGAAAAATGTATATTTGCCCAGCAAAACCATTTTCAGAATATCCTATACCTGCTAAATTACGTCAAACAAAACATTGGATGTCATGTCGATGCATTGCATATGCATGTCACAATGCAGTGACCTGCACATGACAATACTGCTAAGTGTCAGCTTTACAGGTGACAATTTGGTAGAAACAAGTGAAGACGAAGTATATGCTGAGATATGGTACTGAATGGCTGGTCAGATGTGACGATATATATATATATATATATATACAGTAAATTGACACAGATGCAGTATAAATGTAACTGATAATGGAATTTATAGTCAGGTTTTAATGTTTTTAAAAGCCTAGAAAATCACACCTGGGTGAGTTTGTGTAAAAGTACACAAAATCTGCAGTTTCACTACAATTGATTAAAAACTTTATAAGACAAATATACAAAAATTAATCTCCAGATTTAGACTTTGGAAGGATAACTTCACTGCAATACACCACCCTATTCTCTTGTGGTAAGTATTATAATAAAAGGCCACAATTGATTATGAAAGATTATAACTTAGAAAAACGCCTTTAGTAGTCAATACTCACCCTGTAATTCCTGGTCATTCTCTTTTATGCCTGCAGCAGTCTCCTCTACACTAATAGCGGAATTTGCTTTGCCATCATGGTCTACGATTTTGAAGATGACATATACATATTTCTTATTCATTTTGATGTCATTGAAGGCTGTCAGGCATTCCTCTAAAATTTGAACTCCAGAAGACTGCAAATAAATTATGTTATAGCTGAAAAATTATTGACTTACAATCTGACGATAAACCTTTGAAATAACTGTTCGGTTTGAAACTTGAAACACTTGATATTGACGACTAAACATACAATTTGGTTACAAAATAGAACTACATGACATAATTGTAAACTAACCGCCCTTTGATTCGTTTGGGAGTATTGCTAATGAAATACACAAAACGGGGCTATGCAAACCAATTTTCACAGTCGAATACTTAAAAGTAGCTCTAATTCCACATTAAAACGTAAAATTCAACTTCAGATGAAAGGGTTAGCTTACCATTTTTACTACTGTTTTGTGCTCCCGCGTGAAACTAATATGGACGACGAATTTCAAGACAATTTATACGCAGTCGCACTGAGTCTTTTCAGAAAATGTGCTATAAATAACTGCTGTGTAACCCTGCGCAGAGCGGTGATTAATGAATCGACCAAGTCGATAGAATATTTAACACCTTTTTCGATCATAAAAATAATCTGTTGTTTTTCCTCTAAAATATGGTTTTTGATTGTCTATATATGGTGGAATAAAATCGAAGTGTCCAATTTAATGTTTTTGCGGGGTGTAAGCTTTATCGGCCCGACCGGCAGCACTTGCTAGTATATAGGTCAACTTCCTTATAAGGAAATGAACTTGTGCTGAGTACATATAAGGCTGGGAAAACAAAGCTAAATATACGTTTGAAGTTCGGTTTTTGTGTCACTTAAGGGATAAGAATTAAGATTAGAGTATTACTTCAGCCAACAAACCGTTTAAATAATTAAAAAAAGAATTAGATTTTGGAATTTTCTGATTTTGTCACATGAAACATCATCCCAGATCGTTCATCGACTCCTGTAAACACGGGCCTTTTGAAAGACACGGTGGCTAACATCGCAGTGTCCTAGCTAGGCTTTTCCCGTTTGTGTAACTGAACAAATGTCAAAATAGTTCGTCTTGATTTCTTTGGTCTCACTTGCTTGTGGCCCCTCTCTTTTATTGTGTGTGTGTGTGTGTGTGTGTGTGGGGGGGGGGGGGGGGGGGGAAAACAAGTACGTATACTTTACATGTACAGTCAATGGAAGGGACACACACCTGCTATGTTCCTTCCCTTGATCCACCATTGCTAATTGATTTTGTAAGACTTGCCAATTACTATCATTGCCTAAATTCATATTTGTGTGGTATATGTACATGTACTATAGTAGTCCAGCTTATCAAAAACAACCTTAATAAAAAGAAAGTTCATGATGGCGAAAATTCCACAAATGGTTCCCTCTCAACATTCAATGGGGTATCAACATATACATATACATATACATATACATGAACCATAACAATCTTGTTAATTTCAGAACTTGAAATATGGTCACCTAGCTAATATTAATTTATTTCTATAAGTAACAAAGTGAACTTTGATAATTTATTTGTATTTAGAGATCCCAAGATACCAACTGATATGATCCCCTCAATGGGTGATGGATCTTCTGACATTACCCTGTCAGCTGAACAGATTGACACAGTGGTACAGAAAATGTTAGACATACAGGGAGGACTGCAGAAACTGGTTAGTGGAGGCGTGGTGAATTTAGTTTTTGTGCAGGAATATGATATTTTCCTACATTTAATTTTCTTATGTCATTTTCTGTTTCATCACTGAAACTATATTTAATTATGTTTTGCCTTAAATGTATGTATGGGAATATGCAAGAAATTTTTAGCAGTAAAGGTGGGGCACATATATAATTTTTTGTTCAAAGAATTAATAATTCTCTAATTTGCAATTGAAGTCATCAAGAAGGAAAAAAAGGCAATTTTAATAATTAAAGCGTGCTAAAAGTTGATGACATTGATGAGAAACCTAGAAAAGTATTTGTTTGAAGTGGATGTGTTTTAAAGTTGATAGGTTTTTCATAAATTAAAAAATTGTTAAATGTACTGTTTTCTTAATTTTGTAACTGAAGGTGAAAGAGGAATGCACTACCGCATCCAAGAAACGTCGAATGGAACAAAAGTTAAAAAAGGAAGGAATAATAGAATCAGTTGTTGAGACAGCATTGACAGAGAGTGAGATTGAAGTTGAGAAACCAAAAAGGGTAAGTATTTTTGTAAAATAATGGTGCAGAATATTATATATTTATTTTTGTAACTTTTATCACTTAAAACATAAAGCTTAGGATTTTGTCTCTTTCCAATTCAGTATGAACATTTGTGGCAATTTTTTTATTATTATCAATACACAATTACAATTTTGAGTTTACTTTGTTATGTAAGGTGTTTCTATCTGTTTTAAGACTTGAAAATTTTCTTGTAATATTTCAAAAATGTTTGAAAGGCCTGCTATGAACTTTTTGCATGTTACATCACTCCACTCTGACCATGGTGACACATACTGCTGTTCAGTTATACCATTTTGTTATAGGAGATAGACAGCTGGAATTCTGCTGTTTCCTGATAACATATATTGACTTTAATCTTTCAAATGATTGTGAGAGAACAGATTTATTTGTTCATTCAAACTCACCTTAGAATCTGAAGATACGAAAAAAGTAATAATGAAATTTATTTATGTGATCATATCATATAAATGATCTCTTATAGACATCTATCTTTTTGCTCTGTGTAAGATTTATTTTTTCAAATTCACATCAGAGTTGGACAACTAAACTGAAATGATTGGCCTTTCAGGGTCTGAAAAGAAAGAAGAGAAAGAATAAGGCTGGTCCAAAAGTTCAGACGCCCAGCAGTTGGCAGATATCTGCTGACATTTACCACAGTGGGATCAAACAGTTCTTGACTGATGGCACATACCCAGAGAATTATACAGATAAAATGAAAGAGAAAGTCAGCATCATGTTACCAAAATACATAATCCTTTACAAGAAGTAAGTCTAAATTTAATTTTGCAAAGAAATTCTAATCCCCCTTTAAACATTAAAAAGTTTTATAGATTTCAAGGTATATGTGGATGGTGTTTTTCTTTATTCTCCTTTTTTGCAGATGGTTCTTCTAAAATGGCAATTTTTCTAGACAAAAAATAAAAAATAATAAAATAATAATTATAAATAAATAAATAAAAGTAAGGTATGTGTGATACCATGTACTTTACTCAGCTTCAGTCAAGGGAAGCAAAATATATTTTGTAGGATACTTGTAAGTTTGAAACTTGATAGTGTTGGTCAGTGAGCATAAGAATATTGTTTAGTGGCCCAGAATAATTTCTTAATTGTCTTTTTTTCTCCTCAAAATACTTAAAAACCACAAAAACAATTATATTTTTTTTTACACAAATGCCCTTGAAAAACATTAAATACATCATACTTAGGCTTCAGAAAAAGTGCAGGTTAGTCAATTTTTTTGTTGTATGTTGCTTTTGGTATTTAGCAAGTTGAATATTAAGAAAATTAATTAACCATGTTTGATTTTCTTTTTAGGTTATACTATGTAAAAAATGAGAAAGCTGAGAAGAAGGAAGATCCTGAGAACTTGCGTGAAGTGATAGAAGATGTTGATGACAGGAATAATATCATTGAAAGAACTCATACATCCAAACCAAGTAAAACAAATTTCTTGAAATAAAATCAATAAATAAAGTTCACAGAAATGTTTTTACCTATAAAAGAGGGCAGGCAGATACCCTGTTTCTGATATTATTGACCCATATTTTACTGCTCTGGAACCATGCAAACTAAACCAAAGAAATTAATTACATATTCTGTCCCAGGTGGCCACCTGTCTGACCATGGGACATACCTGGCTGTGAGTACCAAGTACTGCTGGGGAGGACTGAGGAAAGATGTGCTGGACTATGTGAAAAAGTGCCAAGTTTGTATGAAGAGACAATTGGCTCCAGCACCAAAGAAGGTATGGATGAAGATAGTGTATATAAGTATATGTAATTATTGTACAAGCTATGGTAATGGAAACTTCACAGTACCCAGGGTAGGGGATCGATCAAGGAAACGCGATAATATTACTTGGGTTTAGGGAGGAAAATGATTAAAAACAATGCAATTGCTGTAGCATTTTTATTATCATCAATTAAAATAAATCATAAAATACAAGTTATAGTTTACATTTCAACTTTCTTTCAGTAACTCCACCATCTGTTTGAACATATTTTCACTTGATTGAATGAATGTACAGTAAATGTCAAGTAGACTAGACGCAGATATGGACCACCTTTCTGGTACAATCTGTGAAAACACATAATTTCCCTCTTCCATCTATCTATCGCCTAGGATGGACTGGTGCATCATTTTGCTGCAAATCTTCACCTTTGCTTTCCACTTGCGATTCTTGTTCACTGTCATCCTCTCAATCCTCCTCCTCTATGCTAACTGTTTCACTACTACAGGCCTCACCAGGGATCATTTGTTCAGACCATCGTACAACATAATGTATCCCAGAAGAATCATCAGAGTCCTCTGTTTGAAAAATCATTCTCATGTCTGGGTCTACAGAAACGTACTTTAGTGGTCTTCTCTTCCTTCAAATCCATGGGGAAAATTAAAGGTAAAAGTAAATTTCTGTGAACATTTTTTATGTCCCATTTGCCATTTTCTTGTCTGATCCTATACACTGGTATATTAGGATCATTCTGGTCAACTATCACATATACCTCTTTTCTCCATTTGTTAGCCAATTTGTGTTTCCCTTTTAAGCCTACATTTTTTAACAAAACTTGATCCCCTACCCCGGGTACTACCCATAGTCCTTGTGCTCATCCTTCGAGTACAGTCCAAAAATTACATCTACTGCAAGCCAGGGGGCCCTCCCGAACATTAAGTAGAACGGCCTGAAGCCTGTGGACTCATGCACTGTGCAGTTGTAAGAGTGAACTAATGAAGGTACATACCTTTTCCACTCAAGTGTTTGGTCATCGTGGAGTGTACACATCATGCCTATTAGAGTTCTGTTGAAACGTTCCGTAACTCCATTCCCCATTGGGTGATGGGGGTTGTTCTGGACTTTCCTATTCCCAGTAATTTACACAACTCTTTGATTACTTTAGATTCGAAGTTGCGCCCCTGATTCCAATACATCAAGGAATCACATCTTAGATCGGCGAATAGATATAGTTTAATTCTCAGACTCTTAATCGTATTTCTGTCTTTGTCATTAGAAAGTCATGAGCTCACCTGTAAAACTTTGTGCTTGATCAGAGCTCACAGTGTCAGCAGAAAGGTGTATCCGATCTCAATGAAAGAAAACAAAATTATACACATTTTACAGTCCAGGAAAGTCACGTTTGACTGCTGAGCATTTAGATCCTGTCAACTGCGCCATTTTTGCATCGACAACAATGTATTGTCCTTTCAAAAAGTCGTTATTCTGACTGATCTTACATGAAATACAGTACTTTCTTCATGTCCGATCTCTGGTGTATCTCTCTCGAATTATGCGCCAAAACTTTTTTTAGTATAGGGTCACATGACCCATGTGACACAAAAAGGGCGCTAACACCAGCTATACATATGCATTACATCTATTTATATACTTTAGCTACTTATATTAAGGTACAATGCACTATTACATACTTATATATACATGTGAGTATACGTACCCTATTACATGCATTTACTTTAAATTTGTATCATAAACAACTTCTTCCTCTTATTTTTTAAAACCTCAGATGTGTTTAAGGAGAGATACTGCCGTCTCCAATCAGCAGGAGAATTATGCAGCCCTTATCCAGTACATGTTGAATGGCACCTATCCTTCTCACTATAGTATGGATCAGAAGAGAGCCCTGCGCAGAAAGGCAGAAAACCATTTTTTAGATGAGTCCACTATGACTCTCTCATATGTTGAATATGATTTAGATGGGGATAAGGTGTTCAGGAAAGTGGTGACAAATGAAGAGGAGCAACTGAGGTTGATAAAAGAACATCATGGAAGTGAACATGGTGATTATTGGAATGCTACTTTTCAAACCCTTTGAGATTCATTTGGCATGCAATTGTGGGAATTTTGCTAAAGATGGGTTAAATTTGTGTTAAATCATGTTAAGTATAATTTTACCTTTAACTTAAGGTTAACCTGCATCTCCAGGCTGCCTATGCAACTTTGCACCATATGGAACCTACTTGGTGGTTCCAGCAAGTTTTCAACTCATTTCAGAGTGTATATGTTAGAGTTTGGTTCAACAATAAATAATGGTTATGAAGCATAAGATTGTTTGCATATACCAGGGATATGTAGTTGAATGCAACTTTTATTTTAGTGTTGATATTTTTGTGGTTCCATTTCAGATCATCATGTGGGAAGAGATCTTACCTATAATGAATTGAAGGCCAAATACTTTTGGCCTGGTATCTCCAATGATGTCAGAAAGTATGTAGATAGCTGTGCTGTTTGTAGTCAGGCAGACAAAAGCAGAAAAATCGTAAGTAAATTATCAGTAAAATTATCCTGGTATTGGATCATGACATGCAAACTTTTATTTTGCCATTATTTTAATATCAAGTTACCTCTTTCAAAATTGAAATTAAATGGTTTTTTTCAGCTGTGATTTACACAAACACATAGTAGTCAGAGGGGAAATCAGGTACCAGTTGTAATCAAACCAAAATAAATGAATGACTCATGCATCACATGTATTCAATTAGGATGCTGATGACTTTGATGAAGATGAGGAAGATGATGTTAATGATGAAGCTGAAGCAGAAGAAAATGTTGAGATATTGAAGAAAGAAAATGATGCTACAGAAGAAACGAGAGATACAAAAAAGAAAAGGAAAGCTGGAACTTCTGGTAGGCATTTGGTCACTCTTATTACATAATTATACATATATACTTTATCTTCATGCATATAATACTTCTATATGCAGACTGTATGTTTTTGTATGTATTCTGATTACTTGCAATTGTGTCTGTTCATGTTGTTGCTGGAACTATTTTTGCCAAAAAATTAAAAGACATAGTTTTGTTTTTCTCAAAATTAACTGAGAGATAGAAGTTAGATAAAATTTCAACCCAAGTTAAAAACCAGTATAGTCAAATTACTTGTTAGGGGGTAGTGATACTTTCTGTAGGTTTTTTAGCATAAATAGAGATTTCCATAATTGCCAAATTATTTGTGTTATAGTTTAATTTTTTTTCTTTTTTTAGGATGTAACTGGCATGAGCAATTATTTAATTGTCCCTAAAATGAAATAATATGGAATGAAGATCACAAAAATACTACAAAATTGGTCTTTTAATTATAAAAAAGTACTTGTGCAACCTACTTTTTTAAATATTGTTTCCAGTTAAACCAAAACAGGAAAAGGTCAGGTTCAAGTGTGAAACATGCTGCCAGGAATTTCGAGGGGAAGTAGCATTTCAAAGTAAGTTTTCACATGATTGCTACAACCTTATGAGAACTAAAAATCAAACAGCAAAAAATCTTGCTGGCTTGTTTGATTGATCAGTAAAAGTGCTTTGCAGTTTTGTTTTATGATATTTCATTCTAAAAATTTTAAGTTTTACAAAAATGTTTTTGTGTTCAACATTAAGTATAAGTTGGAATAAAAATATTCTTTGGGATTTCTTGTGCAAGGTTTAGAATTTCATCAGATCAAAAAAGAAATTAGGTGGAGTACTGTGTCCCTGTAGTTTGATTGTCCTATAATTTGACTGCCCTGTATGTCTTTTGCAGGTCACATAGCCCAGCACAAGGGTGTGAAACCATTCAGCTGCACAGTTTGTGGCAAAGGGTTCACAGAAAGGAAGTACATCAAAATTCACATGAGAATTCACACCGGAGAAAAACCCTATGTGTGAGTAATAGGTAGCATTTGGCCAATAGGCTTGGTTTAATATTCTCACAATGGCCTGCCAGGTTGTTGTTTACTTTAATTGAGAATAAATGAATGTTTTTTTTTTAGCTGGCTGATAGCCCATTAATTAGAAATCTATGTTATTTGCATAGTGACCTGAATTCTGTCATTGTAAACAGATCGTGGATAATTGACAGTTCCATGTGGTATTTCAGTGTATTCAATTGTAGCTGTTTAAAGAACACATTTGATATATTTAATCACTATGTAATGTATAACAGTGTTATTTCTTCAGATATAATTGCACCATATTTATGTTTATGATAAATAGTTTGATATGATAATACGTATAACAAATGCATCATGTTATTTTTCACAGGTGCAGCGTATGTGGACGTGGGTTCATTCGAGTTGGCTTACTAAATCAGCACATGGATATACACAATGAAGTCCGTGCTCATCTCTGTGGTGTCTGTGGAAAGTCGTTCAACTCACGCCAAACTCTGCAGCATCATTCCTTCATCCATACTGGAGAGTCGCCATATCAGTGCAACGTCTGCCACAAGCATTTCTCAAGAAAAAGTAAGGACTCAGAAGGGACTAGGGGAGGTTTACCATCATGATTACTTTAACTGGTGGCCTTACACTTGGACACACACACACACACCAAATAAAAAAACTTTCACATTTTTAAACAAATAGTACATTTTTGCATATTTTACTATAGTAAAATGAAAAATATTATCTTTCAGCTGCGCTTAAGTATCACATGATGTCCCACACTGGAGAGCGGCCTCACACCTGCTTGCACTGTGGAAAGGGATTCACCACACCTGCAGCTCTGCGAGAACATGACAACATCCATACTGGCAACAGGCCTTTTAAGTGTAGGCACTGCGGAGTCGGGTTTGCTGAAAGATTTCGATGTCGTATGCATGAAAAAAGTCACACAGAGGTGAACACCACTGTTTTAACTACCACAGAGGGCCAGGTGGAAGTGGACGAGAATGCAGAAGGAGCAGTGACATATGTTATTGAAGATGGGGGACAAGCTCCTACTCCAGGAGTCTCCTACCTGATAAAGGATGCAGAAGGAGTACAGTACGAGATAGTGTATGGAGAGCAGGAGGTTCACACTGTGTCTGAGGCAGACTTTTCTGCCATTAACTTGTTAGCTAATGTGACTGACCAGGTGCAAGTTTCCAGAACAGTTAATCCTAGCGAAGAAACCCCACTCTAAAAAAGCTAGTTTATGACATGAAATGATACCTTTGCATGTTGGAAAATAAGATGAACATCAAAAAGGATGTAGGTGGAGAGAAATGGAATAAAAATAACTGTTGTACTACATTCCAATCTAAAAGACAATATATGTTAGATATTTTTCCAAACGAACTGCAAACAAACAAACAAACAAACAAAAAAAAATCTACAAATTTTAGTTTTGTTGCCTGTACATTACAGACCATCTATGCAAGTATTATTTAACCACTTAGAAAATTAAATCTTCAGTGATTGATGTTTTGTTTTCAAAGAGTTTTCTTTGTACTTTTGAGATTGCCTTACAGTGTTCTCTTTTTTATGTACACAGATGTGTCTGTACATAGAGCCGTCATCTGCATCACCATCGCTGTGCATTTTCACCAATAACATGATAAGTGGAAAACCATGTTACCTTTTGCCTTCGAAGTGATGAATATTCATAATACACAGGTCAAGTTCGAAAATCAGCATGATCGGGCCATTTTCTCAAAGTTATGCTGTTTTTTTGGCTTTTTTCAGTTCCGGTGTTTTCAAAGTGTGAACATGAACTTTCATGGGCCTGGGGCCCGTTTCACAAAGCCTTATGTTAGTTACACATTTTACTTACATCCATTCTTCCTTTTTTTGCATCAGAATTTATAGTTAGGGAGAAATGAAAAAATTTTTATTAAGTGTTGGTATTTTTACTAGCTTCACTTTCCACTTTGACAAGATCAATTCAAACAAAACCATTTTTATTGTCAAAAATAAAAACAATTACTTTTTTACCAGACAAAATAATAGTGTCTCTTAGACATAGTCACATTTGTTCAAGATTGAAAAAACTAGTAACACCACTTTACTCCAAGGTAGATAGGGGAGACGGGGGGCGTCTCGATAGTCCAAAGGTTCATTGGTCTGAAGGTTCATTGGTCCGAAAAGTGGTAGCATTTTCATCGATTTTTTAATCAAGGGTTCATTGGTCCGAAGGTTCTATAGTGAACATTCGGACCAATGAACCTTCGGACTATTGAACCTTCGGACTATCACTACGGCCCCGGGGAGACCAGGGCTAGTTGAACCCCGGGATAAGTTGTCCCCCCCCCCATCAATTTATGAAAAAGTAACAATGGGGCAAAAAAAAATTGGTCACATCATTTAGTAGAGTAAACGTATCCAATAGTGCTAAGAAAGCGTCAGTTGTACAGAAGTTTTATTTAGGCAGTGAGTCCAGATGAAAGAATTTAGCATCTTAAAGGGATAATAACTCTTCATTTTGGCCAAAAAAAGAATTTTCCTGGAGTAAACAACAATTTTCCCATACTTACCAATGGTTAATCCATTTTTTACATTCAGAGTTAGTCCTTGGGTTTTTTTCTAAAAAGTTTGGTTTTTTGTTATAATCTCTTAAGAGATTATAACAGAGTATAGCCATCAATGGAGGTCACATGGTCTTAAGACAAGCTCAGATATCAGAATAATAGCTATAACTGCCGTTTTTGTGGTACAACAAAATATATTATATTTCTATGAGTTATTCACAATGTTTTTATTGTAAAATATAGATCTCATACGAAGAGTTATCCCTTTAAAGTAATTTTATTTAAAAGACTTTAAAATCTATTTTCATAAGTTTTTGATCGAATATAGCACATGTATATGTATAGGGCATCAAACTGAAGCTCATTGTTTCAAGTTTCACAGTTATGTATCATCGTTGTTCATTCTAACACCATAAATGGCTACAATCCTTTAAAATTAATAAAAATGTGCACCCGGGGCTAGTTGACCCTCTTGACTCAGGAAAGTTGGACCCTCATATTGACCACAATCCTTTGCGCACAACAGAGCTACAGACCATTGTTGAAACAAACTCAATAGTTTGTTAAATAATTACCAGCTTAAAACTGAATTTATTAGTTTCTTTTTAAACAAAAATTTAATATACATTTTCATTTTTTTAAAACCTACTTTATACCATTATTATTTTATTCTTAATTAAAACAAAACAACACATATACATGACGTACAGAAATCTCAATAAATCTGCCTCATTTGAACTATTTATTAATCAAAGACTCTCAAAAATCAATTTAATAAATTAAAAGTGTATAAAAATGTATTTCAAGGTATTTACATGTGATTTTCGTATAGGGTGCCAACTTGCCACGACCCTGGGGCAAACTTGCCCTGTGGCGTCACTTGTGTTTCTTGTCAAATTGTGAGCCATCTGGCATTATATTTGAAAAATACTGACGTTGCATACATACGTAGCTTAGTTCATGGTGCTTACTTTCAAACCGGTTTTGTTACTCCAACTCATTCCTAGTTTGCTCTACAAAGCAAAAAGTGTCTAACTGGGCCAACTAGCCCCGGTCTCCCCTAAAGGCATCCAAATGTACATTTCAGTTAATAAGAATGAAATGAATTGATAAGGCATATAAAGAAAAAACACTGCACATGCCCTCTACTGATTTGAATCTTTCCTGGTAAGTGTGAAAATCATTATTCTTTTCATTATAAATTAAATCATTCTATCTTCTTCTTTCTTCAAAAGGGTTTTCTTTTTATCAGTCTGTCTTTAGGTAGCACGTGATGACTTCAAACACTTGGCTTTTACTGTAGATTCGGCCACATCATCCATTGAGTTGGCTTGAATGGTCTTGCCAATTCCTTCCAACTTTGCAACGAAGTCTTTGACACTGGCTGTATACAACATCTTCTGTTTAATTATAGCATTCTCAGGATTCCTACGAAATAAAACAATGGACTTGAGTAACATGATAATCTTCCCCAACCCCAAAAAGGAAGTTAACTATTAACAAATGAATACAGCATATGCCTTTAAATGTCAGAAACCGACATATCTCCTTAGCTGGTATTGTTCGTTTTTCTGATCAGTATGAGCAAATATCTCCCCCTGCACCATAAAACACTTTTTGTCAAACCAATAAACAAAAATTGGCTCAATAAAGGCATGGGGTTGAATTAAAAAAGCTACACGAATGTAAAATAATAATAGAAAAAATTGGTTAAGTACATCTTACGAGTTCATAAATAAGAAAACTACAAAATAATTGAAATAGCATTTATCATTATAACTAGTACAGTCAATGAACTGCATAGCTCATTGTAGGAGAACAGTGCTGCAGGTTGAGATTTAACAACAAGAGGATAAATAAAAATTAATTATTATAATTTATTTTAACAAATAAACAATGACACATATTTAATGTACCTTTCCAATTGAACTATTAATTTGAATATTGACTAGAATACATGATTTAAATCAAAAAGGTAACTAAGTATTATATGGCGTACATATCTTTTTAGCATAAGAAGCACATATTTATTGAGGCTCATTAAGATTTATTTTTCTCGTAAATGTATGAAGGTATGATTACTTACCAGCTGAAAAAAATGACAGAATTCTTCCATGTTGAATTTTCTTGTGTGTATCCATAGTCAAAAAGAGCATAACAGCACTCTCTTTTTTCTTCTGTATCTCTTAAGTAATCAAGGAATTCTTGATAGGCCTTACCTGCAATACAATTTAAACATATGAAATTGTGAATCCAATAAACAACAAAGTTTAATTGTTAACAACAAAGAGCATGTTTAGAATTAAATACATTCGCAAGTTTGACCTTGTCAGAGACTACGAGTACATGAAATGTACAAGACGCACTACACTGCATGCACGTTTAAATCTCCTCGCTAAGTTACCCATGCCAGAAGTTATCATTCCCAATACAGACCTTAAAATTAGTAATTTGTCATATTTTAAAAGTTGCTTAGTAGTTTCAACAAACCTTGTTCATCCTGATCTTTTTGGCCAGTACTACAGCTAGTACGATCTACACTAATAGCGGAGAGCGCCTTGCCATTATGGTCAACGATTTTAAAGATGACATAAACATATTTCTTATTCTTTTTGATGTCATTATAGGCTGTCAGGCATTCCTCTAGTACTTTAACTCCAGAAGACTGAAAAAATCAAGGCATGGTTGAAGAGTCGAATAGTCCACAAACTAACTGAAACTTTAGGCCACAAGGACGGTAATAAGAAGCAAGCTTCACAATTATGATTTACAATGTATCTGTCCATAACTATCGTTCGTAGATCGTGGTAGATAAGAAGCCCATTAACACAAAAATATCTTATTTCCACATTAGTATATTTTAAAACAATAAGCGTGAACTTAACATGACGTTAACTTAACATGAAAAGCAAATACCTTACCATTTTGACTTTTGCTGTAAACTTGCACGTGTATAGTTTAATTAATTTGAAACGTTTTCCCTCTCTCTATTCGCTTTTCGGTCAAATATAACTTTTAGCGATGTATTTCAGGACTATTTATACTCAGTCGCAAATACAAGTCTCTTTAAAGAGGAAATTTGTCACAGGTGTGCTAAAAAATTGCCCTGTATGAATCAACCAGCATTTAACGTTACGAATCAATAATGATAATTCGGCACCTTTTTTGGTAATCAAATCGGTTATCAAACGCCGTGTTTGGGACTAACTGCGTTTTCATTATCCATATTAGGTATAGACACTGCATGATTGATTTTATGTCATCAAACTACCAATGATTTGAAGTGTTTGAATAGCGTACGCAGAATTACACCAAGATGTTTATGCCCTTGTATGTGCTGCAGGTTGCGCTCTCACTTTGAAAAGCACTTGCTATAAATAACGCTGTGTAATCCGCCACAGCGAGCAGTGACTGATGTATCGATCAGCTTTCAAAAATAAGTATGATATCCAGCACCACTTCATAGAGAGACACTGTGTCTGTAAATTAATTTAAAAACTTTTTTGACCAATTATTTCACCAGCTCCGTCTAATACACTATATTTGGTAAAGTTGTGAAGCGGTGCAATGTATGAAGTGGCGTCAGCAAAATTACCGACCCGACCTGACTGGCATTTGTTTGTAGAGGTCAACTTCCTTATAAGGAAAAGTAGGTCTACACGTGCAGGTCGAGTACAAATATGGAAGATGCTAGATCGTATCCGCATGCGCGAGGTTGACAAGTTTATTTTGATAAATAAATGTTAAAACATCCTAAACGCACAAGGCATAGATATATAGGTGTAAATAAGAATGAATAAAGAACAAAGTTTAAATTTACAATGACATATATGTAGATGTTGTAGGGGCCTATAAGTATAAATAAG
This sequence comes from Lingula anatina, assembly GCF_001039355.2. The sequence goes on from NW_019774291.1 coordinate 283,573, forward strand.
ATTCAATGTTAATAGTAATATATTATAGTGTGTGTGTGTGTGTGTGTGTGTGTGATATAGTGTGTGTGATACAGGTACCGACGATATTCATAGGCCTACTTGTCCACTCGATTGGCAACGGGAAATTCAACTGTGGACGATGATTTATATAATGTTGAATATTAGGGGGGTAGGCCTACTATCCATTCTATTTAATTCTTTAATGTTTTACTTAGTACATCTATTTTTTAATTACTAGTTTGTTACTTTATGTTTCAGCATTTTATTCTATTTTTAATGCTCTTCAGCAAGTTTTATTCTTTAATCAGTTCATCTATTTTTTTAATTTTAGATTCCTCACTTAAATAAGGGACCTTTCTCGTTTCTAATTGATCGTGGAAGTGAGGCGTTGAGTAAAATTCTAGAATTTGGTAAGAACTGATTTACAACTAGAAATTCAACAACGAGTTTGTTTTAAGGGGGGTATTGTTGTTAGGTAGCGATTTTTAAATTTTGTCATGAAAGCGGTGCATCATGGGGATATGAGACTACTACTTGGTAGACACACGTGTAATTTTTCTAGAATAAAGGTGTGTATTTCAACAACAATTGGATTTCAGTCATATTTCTATGTGTTTTGAGCGTAAACATTGGTGAACAATTTCAGTAACACTGCAGAGGGTCCCTTGGGGGGGGGGGGGTAGTGGCTTACGAGGAATAAATTATCGATTCACAAATCACAGTAAATAAAATTTTATACATATGTAACTCATTTAATTATATGCGTCTAAAATCCCGAAAATCACGAGTCAAAGTGTACTATGACACCGTTTCGCGAAGGGCGGAGAAGAAAAGGTCGCATTCACGAGTCACGGGAATAGGGTGCTTCAGGAATCACGATAAATGAAATGAAATGAACATTTCACGCTTCTCGGGAAATATAAAGTGGCCTTCATGGGTAACGAAAAAAATACAAAGGGACCCTTGCTGCAGTAACAACCTCTGAGGCATACCTGGTGTAATTTTCACAAAAATTCGTTGCTCGACGTTGTGCGAACTGTTTTCCTGCATGCTCACTTGGCAGTTGGGCACAGTCGGGTGTAGTAGACGCAACAGAACTGACATATGTGTGGTGCAGTCCCAAGATCGAGCTTTTACTAATACAAGGCGTAGAAGCAAATGCATGTTTGAGAGTATCACTATTTCTTCAATAACCACCGCCATTAAATACTAAAGGCGCAGAGGAATGAAAGAATATTCACGACAAACATTTATAACATAAGTCATTGTACTACTATTCCCATTGCCTCTCAGTATATTTGAATTTATATGTTACAATGCTTTGAGACTCCCGAAATGAACGGGATGGACAGCTCTCTCACCTAACACTTGATGATAACCTAAGTTTGCTTGAAATCCTTTAGTTCTGCTGCACTTTTTTTTTAGCTCTGTTTGAACATCTTTTGTGTCCTTTGAAAATTGAGGTCGAACATTTTTGACCCAATGGTGTGTGCTGATTTATTAATTAAATTATGCTTGTTGCCTTGAAATTAAAACAATTCACATGTTCATTATAAACACCAAGCAATTATCAAAATAACTTTAAAACACCCTTTTTATCGTTTTTATTAAAGTTTGTTACAGTTTTAATGACTATTTTTAATATTACCGGAAGCAATGAATACTAGAAAATGCTGGTATACACTGTATTCAGTATAATAATTTATTTTCATCATTTCATTATTTTCATCATTTCGGTTATTTTGGGTACGTACCGATAATCGGAAGGTTGGCTCCAGTTGCCGACTAATCCTAACCCCAATTTGTAATAAGCTGCTCCCCTCTGATATCAGGGCCCACTAAAATACTGTACAAAACCACACTGTGTGTTTCAACTTTTTTGCAACAGACTACTACTAGCGCACCCTGTGGTCAGGTGTAGTTCAAACAGCGTAAGACGCAGGCTTGCAGCCCAAAGTGCCGACTGCGCCCGCCGACCACTCGGGACCACTTTTTGATGTTGGCGCGATCACTGCTTGCATTGAAGGGACGTTCTTAACACGATTTTTAACAGATTTTTATCTGTGGGGATATCTCAAGAATAATGCGTACCAGAACAACCCTCAAAGGAAGGCCAAATGATGGCAGCAATCACAGCCAATATCAGAGAAATCCCTAGGGAAGAATGTGTTTGAGTATTTGACAATTTTGCGTGACGTATGAAAGTGTCTCCGATGCCACAAAAGGCAATTTAGAGCATATTAAAAAAACATAATTTATATGCAAAGCGACGAAGATAAATGAAACTTTGGGGAATGATCGTGCACATATAGAAGTTATAAGGGCCATCCCACAGATATTTGGATCGATCTATCTCCCTGGGGAGTCTCACTAAATTGCTGTCAACTTGACCAGCTTAAATGTCTGTCACGCTTAGTAAAGCTGTTAGGGGGTAATTACCTTTACCCCTAACTGATTCAGTAGGCGTGAGAGACATTTAGGAGACCATTCCCACAGATATATAGATCGATATATATCTCCTTCGGGAGTCTCACTAGATTGCTGTCAGCTGAACTGGCTTAAATGTGTTCTTCACGCTAAAGACCAAACAATGCTAATGGTGAATTAAAATTTAATTTAATCTTGTTAGAGTTATCTGGATGTATCTGTTTGTTATTTATATGGATATATTAGTATTTTCTGGAATATGACTGATTGTGATGAAATAAAGCAAATGTCATTACTTTTTTCCCATTAAGTGTCAGCATTTTTACTAGTATTACTGTCCACTTTGACAAGATCACTTCATACAAAGCCATATTTTATTATCAGAAATAAAAAAAAACTTATTTTTTTACCAGACAAAATTATGGTGTCCCTTAGACATAGTCACATTTGTTTAAGATTGAGAAAAAATTAGTAACACCACTTTACTCCAAGGCAGGACAAGCCATCCAACTGTACAATTTCAGTTAATAAGAATGTAATAAATTAATAAGGAATATAAAGAAAAAAACTGCACATGATTTTAATCTTTCCTGGTGAGTGTAAAAATCATTATTCTTCTTTCCATTATAAAATCATTCTGTCTTCTTTCTTAAAAAAGGTTGTCTTTTTATCAGTCTGACTTTAGGTAGCACGTGATGACTTCAAACACTTGGCTTTTATTGTAGATTCGGCCACATCATCCATTGAGTTGGCTTGAATGGTCTTGCCAATTCCTTCCAATTTTGCAAGGAAGTTTTTGACACTGGCTGTATACAACATCTTCTGTTTAATTGTAGCATTCTCAGGATTCCTACGAAATAAAACAATGGACTTGAGTAACATGATAATCTTCCCCAACCCCAAAAAGGAAGTCAGAAACCAACATTTCTCCTTAGCTGATATTATTCATTTCTCTGATCAGTATGAACAAAGACCTCCCCCTGCACCATTAAAAAACTTCTTGTCAAACCAGTAAACAAAAATTGGCTCAATAAAGGCATGGGCTTGAATTAAAAAAGATATACAAATGTAAAATAATTTTAAAAAAATGGTTAAGTACATCTTACAAATACATAAATATGAAAACTACAAAATTATTGAAATAGCATTTATCATTATAACTAGTACAGTCAATGAACTGCATAGCTCATTGTAGGAGAACAGTGCTGCAGGATGAGATTTTAACAACAACAGGATAATTAAATATTAATTATTATAATTTATTTTAATAAGTAAACAATGATAAATTTAATGAACCTTTCCAATTAAACTATTAATTTAAATATTGACTAGAATACATGATTTAAATCAAAAAGTTGGCTAAGTATTATATGGCATATATATCTTTTAGCATAAGAAGCACATATTAATTGAAGCTCATTAAGATTTTTCTCATAAATGTATTAAGGTATGATTACTTACCAGCTGAAAAAAATGACAGAATTCTTCCATGTTGAATTTTCTTGTGTGTACCCATAGTCAAAAAGAGCATAACAGCACTCTCTTTTTTCTTCTGTATCTCTCAAGTAATCAAGGAATTCTTGATAGGCCTTACCTGCAATACAATTTAAACATATGAAATTTTGAATCCAATAAACAACAAAGTTATGAAAGTTTTTTTATTGTTAATAACTAAGAGCATGTTCAGAATTAAAAGATTGAACTTTGTTAGAGACTACGAGTACATAAAATGTAGGCCTACAAAAAGCACTACACTGTATGCACGTTTAAGTTACCCATGCCAGTAGTTATCACTCCCAATACAGACCTTAAAATTAGTAAACGGGTACTTATTTGTCATATTTTAAAAGTTGCTTAGTAGTTTCAACAAACCTTGTTCTTCCTGATCTTTTTGGCCAGTACTGCAGCTAGTACGATCTACACTAATAGCGGAGAGCGCCTTGCCATTATGGTCAACGATTTTAAAGATGACATAGACATATTTCTTATTCTTTTTGATGTCATTATAGGCTGTCAGGCATTCCTCTAGTACTTGAACTCCAGAAGACTGAAAAAATCAAGGCATAGTTGAAGAGTCGAACAGTCCACAAACTAACTGAAACCTTAGGCCACGAGGACGGTAATAAGAAGCAGGCTTCACAATTATGATTTACAATGTATCTGTCCATACCTCTCGTTAGTAGATCGTGGTAGATAAGAAGCCCATTAACACAAAAAGATCTTATTTCCACATTAGTATATTTTAAAACAATAAGCGTGAACTTAACATGACGTTAACTTAACATGAAAAGCAAATACCTTACCATTTTGACTTTTGCTGTAAACTTGCACGCGTAGTTTAATTAATTTGAAACGTTTTCCCTCTCTCTATTCGCTTTTCGGTCCAGTATAACTCTTAGCGATGTATTTCAGGACTATTTATACGCAGTCACAAATACAAGTCTCTTTAAAGAGGAAATTTGTCACAGGTGTGCTAAAAAATACCCCTGTATGAATCAACCACTATTTAACGTTACGAATCAATAATAATTCGGCACCTTTTTTGGTAATCAAATCGGTTATCAAATGCCGTATTTGGGACTAACTGCGTTTTCATTATCCATATTAGGTATAGAGACTGCATGATTGATTTTATGTCATCAAACTACCAATGATTTGAAGTGTTTGAATAGCGTACGCAGAATTACACCAAGATGTTTATGCCCTTGTATGTGCTGTAGGTTGCGCTCACTTTGAAAAGCACTTGCTATAAATAACGCTGTGTAATCCGCAGCGAGCAGTGACTTTGTATCGATCAGCTTTCAAAATAAGTAGAATATTCAGCATCCTTTTATAGACAGATACTGTATCTGTGCATTTATTCAACAACTAAATTTTATTTGACTAATTATTTCACCACCCCCGTTTCATTGTCTATATTTGGTAAAGGAAATTTAACGGTGCATTATAAGAAGTGGCGTCAGCAAAAATACAGACCCGACCTGACCGGCGTTTGTTTGTGGAGGTCAACTTCCTGATAAGGAAAAGTAGGTCTACATGTTGAGGTCGAGTACAAATATGAAAAATGCTAGATTGTATCCGTTTATATGCGCGGTTTACAAGTTTATTTTAATAAATAAATGTTAAGACATTCAAAACGCATTATATAGTGTACTTGTACAGTACTATTCCAAGTGATTGGCAACGGGAAAAGCAACTGTGTACTGGTATATATGTTGGCCGAGGGGTGCCATCCCCTTTATTTCTGTAATGTTTTATATCCATATTTAATTACTTATTTGCAACTTTAAATTTTAGCATTTTATTCTTTTGTGTGTGTGTGTGTGTGTGTGTGTGTGTGTGTTCTTTGGAAAGTTTTATTCCTTAATCAATTCATCTATTTTTATTTTATTTTTATTTATTTAATATTATTTTTTGTTTAAATTTATTTGTTTATTTATTTATTTATTTATTTGAAGGTTTTAGATTCTCCACTCAAATGAAGGACCTTCCTCGTTTGTAATTGATCCTTATTGTGTCATAGATGAATTAATAGGCCTGTAGGCCTACCTCTCGGGCCTACCTCTCGGGACTTCATAAATGCCTGAAGTATTTAATATCGCTCGACTGTAGAACAGAAAAATATTCACTCTCCTTTTATGTCTTTTGTAAAGACTAGGCATAATGTTGTACACTGACAATGTAGCATTCATAACACTTGCTATTTCAGTTTATATTAATAACACTTGCTATTTCAGGTAATTGCAAATTACAATAAGTAGGGTCAAAACAACCAATCGTGCCACACTTTTCACGAGACTTGTACTGGGCATGCGCAAATGACAACAGGAAATAAAGACCAACATTTCCCTTTCGTCAACAAAATTTCAATAGTGATTTTCAACGCGGATTTTTCGGGTATAAGCCCGGTAAGTATAATTAAATTATATTTTTGTGCTTAATCCTTAAGGTGAAGGTTTTGGTGATAAAAGTATTCTTACTATGTGGGTTTTGTAAGTCATTAATTCACCAACTTTGTGTCACCGAGTCTGAGCAAGTCGAGCAAAAAGCAGCGCTCTTCCACTTTCAGTGCACACCAGGAATCTTAATTCAGTAACAACATCCTATGTAGATTCATCATATGAAATATACAATTCATGTGGAAAATTTCCATCATTTAAGTGAACTGTTAGTTTGCCCATGATTGATTGAAGGTTGCCACAATGTCAATAACCAGACAACAATCGCTAGTAGTAATGGCATTCCACAAAGACAGTATCGGATCCCCTTTCACCATAAAACTATTATTAAAATAATTTCACTTGGATACTCATTAACCCAAGCTTAATCTCCTGCCATGCATTAATTAAATATTAAGGTGAACATATTTACATTTTTTCTGACACCCAGTTTTGCTTTACAACACAATCCTTCAGCCCTGTAATTTATATTTTAATGCAGCTATTAGTATTAAAAAGACAATTTAAACCTATTGGAAATCTTATGGTATTTAGCCTGTTTTATTATTATGTTATTTATATATCTGTTATTTATTTTTCTGTTTGTACATAAAAATATACTTATTTATATGATTATTTTATACATGTTTACGAGTTTTTAAAATATAATCCTATTTAATCAAGTTAAACTCAAGACCAGATGACACCATCCATTTAAATCATTTGGATCAGCCAAAACATTTCATGCATTGCAGTACTTATTAGTTATCAAGTAAAATTTTAGTTTGTATCAGTATTACATACCTAATCCAATAATGGTTTTAGATTGAAGATGGGCTATGACATAAATCGGTTTGAAGGTGATGTTGACGAAGAGCTGATCTGTGCCATATGTAGTGGAGTACTAGAGGAGCCTTTACAGGTAAATTTTATTAGCTTTACAACAGCAATTTGCAAGTATTACATTAACTTTGTAGTGTTGAAGATTGGTGTCACTGCATTTTGCATGGCATTAAATCTTTCAAGGAAAATCCTGTGCTATACATTAAGCTGTCATTGCATTACTTTTAAGTTTTGACATGTTGTTAGTACATACCGATATAGGGACATAGTAAAGTAAAAGCTGTAATTCCACATAATTTTAATGAATGACTCAGTCAATTTATTTTTATGGTGATAAAGATATTATGTGGGGCTATAGTGAAGATACATATAATATCACACAATTGTATTGAATCGAATATGGATGTTATTACCTTAAAGTTTCTCTATTTTCTAGGCTCCTCAGTGTGAACATGCCTTTTGTTCAGGCTGTATTCACGAGTGGCTAACCCGTCAGCCAACTTGTCCAGTAGATCGCAATTCTATCACTCCAAACCAGCTGAAACCTGTGCCTCGCATACTTAGGAATCTGTTAGCAAGACTGAGTATTGCTTGTGACAATGCTGGATTTGGCTGCACAACTATTGTGAAATTGGACATGTTACAGACACACCTTCAAGAGTGTGAGCACAACCCAAAGAAACCTGTTCATTGTGAGCAGGGATGTGGACTGATTATCCCCAAAGATGAACTGAAGGTTAGATATGTAAATTATTGCATGTGATGGTATCAGACCATTGTTCCTGCCAGTGTCTTAGCAGCAACATTTTTGAAAAAATACACTCAATTTTTTTTTTTTTTTTTTTTGTGAAGAAAAAGGGAGGTGGGATCAAAAACAATCTACAATTTTGCAGAAGTTTGTTGTAATGCAAAAATGAAAAAAATTAAATAAAATTATTATTATTCTAAGAATTTCTATACTGGATTTTTTGTAGGATCACAATTGTGTGCGTGAATTGAGGCAACTTGTTCAGCAGCAGCAATGTAAAATGGCAGACATGCAAACAGAGCTGTCAGAAAATAAATTACAAATGGGAGAAATGAAAAGAGAGATACAGCTTTTGAAGGTGAGAAGAATAAGCATACTGTAAAATTTCTGACTGATACAGTTTTCTCTAAGTCAAAGGAATTGAAAAAATGTATTTTCCCCCTTTTTTTAACTTAAGCAAAATAATAATTCTAATTTATATTAAATGTGATCAATCAATATTGAGTTAAAGACTGGTGCTTGACATGTTATTGTAGCATTCAATAGTTAAACTTGTTACAGCAAAAGTATACTTTACTGTCCATAATTTATATTTATAAACATCCAGTTTGCTGTTGCAATGCGATACACTTGATAATAGGGTATCTTATGTAGTTCTGAAGGATCGTATTGAATATTTATTGTTGAAGTATTATGTAAAATCGCTTTACATGCAGGAGTACATGCGGAACATGAGGGCGCCAGGTGCCAGCTCCAGAATTCGAGAGATTCAGTCAGAGATAGAAAGTGATGATGTCCATAGGTAAATCACGTAATCTGGATTGTTGGTTTTATTCGGCTTCTAGTGGCAAATGATAAAGGGTTCTTGTGTTCAGAAATATTTGAAAATATGATTACCTAATATCCAAGACTAGAATTTTTTCTGAATTCAGGATTGAAAATCAAAATCCCCACCTAACTAGCAGACCTGGACATCATAAATACACATGATTGTAGCATCTCTTTGCATGAATCAAAAATCCCTCATAGGGTGTTTATGAGCCACTTTGGTTTGGTATATTGGACTTTAAAATACATATACTTGCCACTTTTAGCCATCTGACCCTCTTAAGCACTGGAATATTTTCAGTGAAAACTAGTGAACATTTAAAACAATGTTTGTCCTTTTAATTTCAGGTGGGTGTCCTCATTGACCTCAGCCAGGGTAACACGTTGGGGTGGTATGATTTCCACTCCAGATACAGTCTTACAAGCAGTGATAAAAAGAGCGCTTATAGACAGCGGTTGTCCAACACACATTGTAAATGAACTCATGGAAAATGCTCATGAAAGAAGGTGGCCACCGGGACTAAGTACTCTAGAAACGAGACAGCTAAATAGAAGACAGTATGAACAGTATGTCACCAAAAGAATTCCAGGTAAAGCAACTCCTTATTGTAGCACCTGTTGTGAAAATAAAATCTTTGACATGTGTAAGATTTTAAGCGGATCTAGAAGATTTACTTTTGAACCATTTGCTTATCACCTACTACCCTTCTCACTTGCAATGAATTGGAATAGTTGGTTTTTACTTGCAGCTTTTATTTTTGTAATAATCTATATTTTTATTTTTTTATGTATTTGGTCACTTATATGTGCCATTTAATATTTGCAGGCAAACAGGCAGTTGTAGTTATGTCTTGTGAAAATCAGCACATGCCAGAAGATTTATTACTGGAACCTGGATTAGTAATGATTTTTGCACATGGAGTAGAGTAAAGGTAGACCACCAATCTGTTTACTAGAACTAAACATCNCTTGGTTGCGCTCACTTTGAAAAGCACTTGCTATAAATAACGCTGTGTAATCCGCAGCGAGCAGTGACTTTGTATCGATCAGCTTTCAAAATAAGTAGAATGTTCAGCATCCTTTTATAGACAGATACTGTATCTGTGCATTTATTCAACAACTAAATTTTATTTGACTAATTATTTCACCACCCCCGTTTCATTGTCTATATTTGGTAAAGGAAATTTAACGGTGCATTATAAGAAGTGGCGTCAGCAAAAATACAGACCCGACCTGACCGGCGTTTGTTTGTGGAGGTCAACTTCCTGATAAGGAAAAGTAGGTCTACATGTTGAGGTCGAGTACAAATATGAAAAATGCTAGATCGTATCCGTTTATATGCGCGGTTTACAAGTTTATTTTAATAAATAAATGTTAAGACATTCAAAACGCATTATATAGTGTAGGCCTACTTGTACAGTACTGTTCCAAGTGATTTGCAACGGGAAAAGCAACTGTGTACTGGTATATATGTTGGCCGAGGGGTGCCATCCCCTATATTTCTGTAATGTTTTATATCCATATTTAATTACTTATTTGCAACTTTAAATTTTAGCATTTTATTCTTTTGTGTGTGTGTGTGTGTGTGTGTGTGTGTGTGTGTTCTTTGGAAAGTTTTATTCCTTAATCAATTCATCTATTTTCATTTTATTTTTTATTTATTTAATATTATTTTTTATTTAAATTTATTTGTTTATTTATTTATTTATTTATTTGAAGGTTTTAGATTCTCCACTCAAATGAAGGACCTTCCTCGTTTGTAATTGATCCTTATTGTGTCATAGATGAATTAATAGGCCTGTAGGCCTACCTCTCGGGCCTACCTCTCGGGACTTCATAAATGCTCAGTATTTAATATCGCTCGACTGTAGAACAGAAAAATATTCACTCTCCTTTTATGTCTTTTGTAAAGACTAGGCATAATGTTGTACACTGACAATGTAGCATTCATAACACTTGCTATTTCAGTTTATATTAATAACACTTGCTATTTCAGGTAATTGCAAATTACAATAAGTAGGGTCAAAACAACCAATCGTGCCACACTTTTCACGAGACTTGTACTGGGCATGCGCAAATGACAACAGGAAATAAAGACCAACATTTCCCTTTCGTCAACAAAATTTCAATAGTGATTTTTCAACGCGGATTTTTCGGGTATAAGCCCGGTAAGTATAATTAAATTATATTTTTGTGCTTAATCCTCAAGGTGAAGGTTTTGGTGATAAAAGTATTCTTACTATGTGGGTTTTATAAGTCATTAATTCACCAACTTTGTGTCACCGAGTCTGAGCAAGTCGAGCAAAAAGAAGCGCTCTTCCACTTTCAGTGCACACCAGGAATCTTAATTTAGTAACAACATTCTATGTAGATTCATCATATGAAATATACAATTCATGTGGGAATTTCCATCATTTAAGTGAACTGTTAGTTTGCCCATGATTGATTGAAGGTTGCCACAATGTCAATAACCAGACAACAATCGCTAGCAATGGCATTCCACAAAGACAGTATCAGATCCCCTTTCACCATAATTTCATAAAACTATTATTTTACTTGGATACTCACTAACCCAAGCTTAATCTCCTGCCATGCATTAATTAAATATTAAGGTGAACATATTTACATTTTTTCTGACACCCAGTTTTGCTTTACAACACATTCCTTCAGCCCTGTAATTTATATTTTAATGCAGCTATTAGTATTAAAAAGACAATTATGAACCAATTGGAAATCTTATGATATTTAGCCTGTTTTATTATAATTATTATGTTATTTATATATCTGTTATTTATATTTCTGTTTGTACATAAAAATATACATATTAATATGATTATTTTATACATGTTTAAAATATAATCCTATTTAATCAAGTTTAACTCAAGACCAGATGACACTATCCATTTAAATCATTTGGAACAGCCAAAACATTTCATGCATTGCAGTACTTATTAGTTATCAAGTAACATTTTAGTTTGTATCAGTATTACATACCTAATCCAATAATGGTTTTAGATTGAAGATGGGCTATGACATAAATCGGTTCGAAGATGATGTTGACGAAGAGCTGATCTGTGCCATATGTAGTGGAGTACTAGAGGAGCCTTTACAGGTAAATTTTATTAGCTTTATAACAGCAATTTGTAAGTATTACATTTACTTTATAGTGTTGAAGATTGGCCTCACTGCATTTTGCATGGCATTAAATCTTTCAAGGAAAATCCTGTGCTATACATTAAGCTGTCATTGCATTACATTAAGTTTTGACATGTTGTTAGTACATACTGATATAGGGACAAAGTAAAGTAAAAGCTGTAATTCCACATAATTTTAATGAATAACTCAGTCAATTTATTTTATGGTGATAAAGATATTATAAATATTATGTTGGTTTATAGCAAAGATACATATAATATCAAACAATTGTATTGAATCGAATGTGGATGTTATTACCTTAAAGTTTCTCTATTTTCTAGGCTCCTCAGTGTGAGCATGCCTTTTGTTCAGGCTGTATTCACGAGTGGCTAACCCGTCAGCCAACTTGTCCAGTAGATCGCAATTCTATCACTCCAAACCAGCTGAAACCTGTGCCTCGCATACTTAGGAATCTGTTAGCAAGACTGAGTATTGCTTGTGACAATGCTGGATTTGGCTGCACAACTATTGTGAAATTGGACATGTTACAGACACACCTTCAAGAGTGTGAGCACAACCCAAAGAAACCTGTTCATTGTGAGCAGGGATGTGGACTGATTATCCCCAAAGATGAACTGAAGGTTAGATATGTAAATCATTGCATGTGATGGTATCAGACCATTGTTCCTGCCAGTGTCTTAGCAGCAACATTTTTGAAAAAATACACTCAATCGTTTTTTATTCTGGTGAGGAAGAAGGGAGGTGGGAACAAAAACAATTTACAATTTTGCCTAAGTTTGTAGTAATGCAAAAATAAAAAAAAAAGATCTAAATAAAATCAGTATTCTAAGAATTTCTATACTGGATTTTTTTGTAGGATCACAATTGTGTGCGTGAATTGAGGCAACTTGTTCAGCAGCAGCAATGTAAAATGGCAGACATGCAAACAGAGCTGTCAGAAAATAAATTACAAATGGGAGAAATGAAAAGAGAGATACAGCTTTTGAAGGTGAGAAGAATAAGCATACTGTAAAATTTCTGACTGATACAGTTTTCTTTAAGTCAAAGGAATTGAAAAAATGTATTTTTGCTTTTTTTTTATCTTCAGCAAAATAATTCTAAATTATATTCAATGTGGTCAATCAATATCGTAATTTAAGCAGATTTAAAGACTGATGCATGACATGTTATTGTAGCGTTCACTAGTTAAACTTGTTACAGCAAAAGTATACTTAACTGTCCATTATTTATATCTATAAACATCCAGTTTGCTATTGTAATGCAACACACTTGATAATAGGATATCTAATGTAGTTCTGAAGGATCGTATTGAATATTTATTGTTGAAGTATTATGTAAAATTGCTTTACGTGCAGGAGTACATGCGGAACATGAGGGCGCCAGGTGCCAGCTCCAGAATTCGAGAGATTCAGTCAGAGATAGAAAGTGATGATGTCCATAGGTAAATCACGTAATCTGGATTGTTGGTTTTATTGGGCTTATAGTGGCAAATGATAAAGGGTTCTTGTGTTCAGAAATATTTTAAAATATGATTACCTAATATCCAAGACTAGAATTTTTTCTGAATTCAGGATTGAAGAGGGGTATTTGACTGTTTTAGATTATACCAATTACCAAAATTTATTAAATATTGGTTTTACTAGTTAGCTAGAAAAATGACTAAACTTGACATTCATTTGCATAATGCAGTTTAATATTTCCTTAAAGCAATAGAAAGATTTGGGTATCCGGATATGACTTGAAATAAAAAGTCTCAAAATCCCCACCTAACTAGCAGACCTGGACATCATAAATACACTTGATTGTAGCATCTCTTTGCATGAATCAAAAATCCCTCATAGGGTGTTTATGAGCCACTTTGGTTTGGTATATTGGACTTTAAAATACATATACTTGCCACTTTTAGCTATGTGACCCTCTTAAGCACTGGAATATTTTCAGTGAAAACTAGTGAACATTTAAAACAATGTTTGTCCTTTTAATTTCAGGTGGGTGTCCTCATTGACCTCAGCCAGGGTAACACGTTGGGGTGGTATGATTTCCACTCCAGATACAGTCTTACAAGCAGTGATAAAAAGAGCGCTAATAGACAGCGGTTGTCCAACACACATTGTAAATGAACTCATGGAAAATGCTCATGAAAGAAGGTGGCCACCGGGACTAAGTACTCTAGAAACGAGACAGCTAAATAGAAGACAGTATGAACAGTATGTCACCAAAAGAATTCCAGGTAAAGCAACTCCTTATTGTAGCACCTGTTGTGAAAATAAAATCTCTGACATGTGTAAGATTTTAAGTGGATCTAGAAGATTTACTTTTGAACCATTTGCTTATCACTTACTACCCTTCTCACTTGCAATGAATTGGAATAGTTGGTTTTTACTTGCAGCTTTTATGTTTGTAATAATCTATATTTTTATTTTTTTATGTATTTGGTCACTTATATGTGCCATTTAATATTTGCAGGCAAACAGGCAGTTGTAGTTATGTCTTGTGAAAATCAGCACATGCCAGAAGATTTATTACTGGAACCTGGATTAGTAATGATTTTTGCACATGGAGTAGAGTAAAGGTAGACCACCAATCTGTTTACTAGAACTAAACATCGCATATTTTAGAACATAAGTATTTATTTATTTATTTTATTATTTTTTTTTTTTGAGGCGTACTTAGCATTGTTATTATCTTCTCAACCCTCCCTGGTAGCCATGTCAGCTCCCAATGGTTGTATTATGCACAGAACAGGGCCTTGATTCAAAAGACTCACCTTTTTCTTGTGCTGTGAAATGAAAACTAAGTCATGCTTGGTGGAGGACTTGTGTCCTATGTCATTCTAAAAGATTGGCAAGTTATTTAGAAGTGAATTATTAAATTAAAAATGTAGTAAAACATTAAGTCCAAGTGCAGGGATGGGTTGAGCAGTGATAAAGGAGTAAGAGAAAATTGCCTCCTCCCCCCCCTCCCCTCCCCTCCCTCCCCTCCCTCCCCCAGGAAAATCCATTTTGGCAGGAATATCTCGTGCAGGCTCTTTACAAAGACTAATAAGTAAAATCTGAATATCATTAAATTTACTTGATGAAGTTGGTATTAAACATTATAGGTGGTTATTCAGGTGATATTGTGCTAACCCATTAAAATGTTTGTTTTTTTTTCAGATGTGACATTACCAGTTGTGCCTCATCCTTGTCTGCAAGGTCATTGTTTCTATCTCTGCTAAAGTGTTTCACCCAGGATATCTAGATTATAAACCAGTGGATATAAAGAATGACAGGAAAGTTGGTCAAGTTTTGGCAAGAAGATGGATGCATCTCTTCACGATTTCCAAATGCCTTATTGTGTCAGCTCTGTGACTTGTTTTATTAATTCCTTGAGAAAACCTCATGGCACAGTCCGATTGAATTTAGATTGAACCCTCAAATTAAGGTTTGGGGACATCTTATTTGAGATTATCACTTTAACATATAATAGGGTAGGNTCACGATTTCCAAATGCCTTATTGTGTCAGCTCTGTGACTTGTTTTATTAATTCCTTGAGAAAACCTCATGGCACAGTCCGATTGAATTTAGATTGAACCCTCAAATTAAGGTTTGGGGACATCTTATTTGAGATTATCACTTTAACATTAAATAGGGTAGGAAAAAAAATATATATATATATATATATATGGCTAAAGAAAGGTTAACAGTTTGTTTGAAAGATACATAAGATTGGAAATAATGCTTGCCTGTTCTTACAATAATTTGAGAGCAGCAGTAGCATTTATTCTTCTATTGTAAAAGGTATATATATTTTACAAATGTGTCATAATTGTAAATATGGTTTATGTATATATGTCACTGATATCATTTTGATGTCAGAGGGACCATAGGCGTAGGTTTTCATTGTTTTTATATCTATAAGATGTGCTAACCATAAAGCTGTTTTTATGTATCTTTGGGGTTTTGTAGATAACTGAGCAATTCTTCCCTTGAGATTTGATTTAAATGTTTTTATGTTATTGAGGATTGTATTAAAATTATCAAGAGTTAATTTTTTAAATCTAAAAGCCATGATACAAAATTGGTTTATTTGTTACATGAATAAAATTCAAAGCAAAATGTAAATGCTTTTATGACCTTATTGATGACTTTTTCTGGGAAAAGTAAATAAAGCTATCAGCATGAGGGTTAAATACAAAGCGTAGAATCAATTGCAAACAGTTTTTATAGCATTTTTCCTCAAACATTTTGTCTCCTATCTCCTGCTGAAAAAAATTAAATATTATTATAAACCTTTGTTTTAGAGTCTTTCTTCAACACGTAAATATACAAAACCGCGTTTAAAGAAAAAAGAATTTGGGTTCTCAAACGGCCAACCGCTTTAATATATGCACCTGCAGCAGATTGTACTTCCAACTTTCAGATGTAGATCAAATATGCGTTTATGGAAACTGAATAATTTAAATACGTCTGCTACCGTGTGCTCTAACGCATAATGCTTAAGATGACAGCATCATAGTTTCTCTGCGGTACTGGAAGCAACTATAGCTCCTCCTTGGGTTTAGCTGAGCACGAGCAACCTGTTACGATCACTCCACCCGCAGCGCCCCCACACGATCCGCGGCATGTTTTGTTTACCTGGCAGGCGCATGGCTGCCTCCTTCCGATTCCGACGTTACATCGTCGGGTTCGTGTGTGCACAGACAATTTTCATACTTTTCCAGGTTTTTGTGTTTTATCCATGTGTAGTCAGGGCACCGTTAGACTTGGACTTGTTGAAGAGAGAGGCTGACACCACGAACTTGGATGCACAATTTGATCAAACGGTAGGGTGTTCAACTTCAGGGACGTTCATTCGAATGTGGTTTCTGATTTCAAACCACACTTGCTCTGTTTTCTGTGCAAGCTCAACCGTGAATATGTATACACACAAACACACACACAGATATAATAACGTAGACTATATAGTTACGATAGTTAGACCGATTAGTATATAGTCTTTTGATATTGTGATGACAGAGTAGGGCGTGATGTCTGCTCGATCTTTGGGCTCGGGTTTCGGGCCCGTAGATCTATATAATAGTATATTACTAAATTACAAAGATCCGTTTGCGTCGAGTTGTGTACATACCAGACAAAGCATTGCCTCACGTAGATAAAATACATTAGTATTCAGAATGGACATGAAGTAAATTTTCGTCTTGGTTTAATGCCTCTCTTCTCAAAATGGATATCAACATGGACCGGTTGTCCATATATAATGTGCACTTGAAGTTGTAGGGACCTATATAACTTGGAAGACATCGGGCACATTTTATTGACAATTAAGATACATGAACCTGCGTCTCAGTCTGTGGTATTTTGACGCAGTATTATGAAGGGGTTAAAGAGTAAAACGTGCAGATTATAATTTATATGACATTTGATATCTGTATGTACATGTATCAACAGAAACACAATGAATCATATATAAGATAAAGGTTTTTAAAGGATTTTTGAATATATTTAGTAAATTATTTATAAAAAACTTTAAAAAAATAAAAAAGATTGATCCAGCTGTGTGGATTTACACAGGAAGTTGAATCAGTCACACTCATTTTTAGAAAGATTTGCTAGAAAATATTCCAACCTCAACAATTTTTCAGGTACCCTATCCATATGCTGCACATTGGGAATCACTTGACAACAGACCCATTCCTTCATGGTATGAAAATGCCAAGTTGGGGATTTTTATACATTGGGGGGTATATGCTGTCCCAGGGTATGCAGTCAANGAAAAAAATATATATATATGGCTAAAGAAAGGTTAACAGTTTGTTTGAAAGATACATAAGATTGGAAATAATGCTTGCCTGTTCTTACAATAATTTGAGAGCAGCAGTAGCATTTATTCTTCTATTGTAAAAGGTATATGTATTTTACAAATGTGTCATAATTGTAAATATGGTTTATGTATATATGTCACTGATATCATTTTGATGTCAGAGGGACCATAGGCGTAGGTTTTCATTGTTTTTATATCTATAAGATGTGCTAACCATAAAGCTGTTTTTATGTATCTTTGGGGATTTGTAGATAACTGAGCAATTCTTCCCTTGAGATTTGATTTAAATGTTTTTATGTTATTGAGGATTGTATTAAAATTATCAAGAGTTAATTTTTTAAATCTAAAAGCCATATACAAAATTGGCTTATTTGTTACATGAATAAAATTCAAAGCAAAATGTAAATGCTTTTATGACCTTGTTGATGACTTTTTCTGGGAAAAGTGAATAAAGCTATCAGCATGAGGGTTAAATACAAAGCGCAGAATCAATTGCAAACAGTTTTTATAGCATTTTTCCTCAAACATTTTGTCTCCTATTTCCTGCTGAAAAAAAATTAAATATTATTATAAACCTTTGTTTTAGAGTCTTTCTTCAACACGTAAATATACAAAACCGCGTTTAAAGAAAAAAGAATTTGGGTTCTCAAACGGCCAACCGCTTTAATATATGCACCTGCAGCAGATTGTACTTCCAACTTTCAGATGTAGATCAAATATGCATTTATGGAAACTGAATAATTTAAATACGTCTGCTACCGTGTGCTCTAACGCATAATGCTTAAGATGACAGCATCATAGTTTCTCTGCGGTACTGGAAGCAACTATAGCTCCTCCTTGGGTTTAGCTGAGCACGAGCAACCACCCGCAGCGCCCCCACACGATCCACGGCATGTTTTGTTTACCTGGTAGGCGCATGGCTGCCTCCTTCCGATTCCGACGTTACATCGTCGGGTTCGTGTGTGCACAGACAATTTTCATACTTTTCCAGGTTTTTGTGTTTTATCCATGTGTAGTCAGGGCACCGTTAGACTTGGACTTGTTGAAGAGAGGAGCTGACACCACGAACTTGGATGCACAATTTGATCAAACGGTAGGGTGTTCAGGGACGTTCATTCGAATGCGGTTTCTGATTTCAAACCACACTTACTCTGTTTTCTGTGCAAGCTCAACCGTGAATATGTATACACACACAAACACACACACAGATATAATAACGTAGACTATATAGTTACGATAGTTAGACCGATTAGTATATAGTCTTTTGATATTGTGATGACAGAGTACGTGATGTGTGCTCGATCTTTGCTACTCGGGTTTCGGGCCTGTACAGTAGATCAGCACACGAACGAAACGCAGTGCCTCGATATGAAACCAGACAACTTTTGTGTTTTTAATCTCC
This sequence comes from Lingula anatina, assembly GCF_001039355.2. The sequence goes on from NW_019774291.1 coordinate 302,718, forward strand.
AAATACGAAAAAAAATCAATTAAGCTAATAAATAGGCTAACGTTAAGAACGTATTATATCGTTTGTTTTATATTAATTATTATTTAAGATCATAATAATAAACAAGTCGCATTTCGATGTACTCCATGCTATAACCTTTATATAAAAATAGCAATTTTTACGAGATTACAAATTGTATCGCATTGTTTGGTTCCATTGCCTCGCTTTCAAAAATTAGAACAGGCGCTCCAAAATCGTAAAACGAAGTTAAAAATTTTATATTGGCCGAGTTCCCCCACTGTTAAGAATATCCTCGCAGCATTATCTGCAGTTAACCTTCCTACGATTTTCAATGTATTTTGCAATGTAATTTACAATCCTCCAGGTGAAGAATTTTATTAATCAAGAGTAGGGGAGGTGTGAAAATCCCCATTGGGGCCACATATAACACTATAAATACAATGGGAATCCCCTTAAAATGAAGGTAAAATAAATGTTTTTCTAAGGAATTCCGACGGATTTACTTTTTACAACATAAAATCAATAGAACATTTCTAATATAAATTTTCAAAAAGACACCAGAGAGCTAATGAAACAAAATCAACCAGACGGTCTTTGTCAATTTCACCAACTTGTTTATTTCAAACAGCGCACTTTTCGCACATGCGCAGTTGTTTGAAGCCTGTGCTCAGTAGATCTATATAATAGTATATTACTAAATTACAAAGATCCGTTTGCGTCGAGTTGTGTACATACCAGACAAAGCATTGCCTCACGTAGATAAAATACATTAGTATTCAGAATGGACATGAAGTAAATTTTCGTCTTGGTTTAATGCCTCTCTTCTCAAAATGGATATCAACATGGACCGGTATAATGTGCACTTGAAGTTGTAGGGACCTATATATAACTTGGAAGACATCGGGCACATTTTATTGACAATTAAGATACATGAACCTGCGTCTCAGTCTGTGGTATTTTGACGCAGTATTATGAAGGGGTTAAAGAGTAAAACGTGCAGATTATAATTTATATGACATTTGATATCTGCATGTACATGTATCAACAGAAACACAATGAATCATATATAAGATAAATGTTTTTAAAGGATTTTTGAATATATTTAGTAAATTATTTATAAAAAACTTTTAAAAAAATAAAAAAGATTGATCCAGCTGTGTGGATTTACACTGGAAGTTGAATCAGTCGCACTCATTTTTAGAAAGATTTGCTAGAAAATATTCCAACCTTAACAATTTTTCAGGTACCCTATCCATATGCTGCACATTGGGAATCACTTGACAACAGACCCATTCCTTCATGGTATGAAAATGCCAAGTTGGGGATTTTTATACATTGGGGGGTATATGCTGTCCCAGGGTATGCAGTCAGTGGGCCATCTGAGTGGTTCTGGTACTGGTGGAAGATTGACCAGGATTTTTTACAGAGACGGAGGAAAGCAAAAGTCATAACTGGGGAAAGTGTTAAGAAGTTTGTTGCAGATAAATTTTCCTCTGACTGGCAGTATTCTGACTTCGCCCCACAATTTTCAGGAGAGTTTTTTAATCCAGAGAAGTGGGTAGACATCTTTAAGGCATCGGGGGCAAGGTAAATATGATAATTATGTGATGGGCTGCAATGATTCTTTTCTCTTTCTTTTAAGTGTTTTTAATTTTTATTATTAGGGTTGGTACAAGGCAACATGGGATTCTTTAGATAAGCGTCCAATTCCCAAATGGTATGAAGAAGCAAAGCTGGGGGTTTTCATACATTGGGGGGTGTATGCAGTACCTGGCTTTGCTGCAACTTCATCAGAATGGTTCTGGTACTGGTGGAAGACACCTCAGAAATATTTTGAACAAAATAAAGAATACAGGGTTGATGTTGGTAAAGGTGTGAAGAAGTTTGTTGCAGAGAAACTAGCACCTGGATGGGAATACACAGATTTTGCTCCAGAGTTTTTAGGAGAGTTTTTTGATGCTGGGAAATGGGCCAATATCTTCAAGGCATCTGGTGCAAGGTACTTAACTTTTCTTTCATAATGATAATGTTAATAATAATAATAGCATTTATTTCTTGCAACGAAAACAGTTGGATATTGCACCTGATAATAAGGGATTTATAAAATATGAAAAGTAATA
>NW_019774291.1:313275-352525 GCF_001039355.2 Lingula anatina
CAAAGTCATTGAAGGGGGAGATAATGATTGGCTGGGTACCTGCAATAAAAATGCAGTTCCAAAATTCTAGGGGGACTCAAGTGACCCTATTGACCCCCCTGCAGACGCCCATGTTCACCAGCCCTAAATGATGTCAGAGAAGCCTGAAATTTGCCACATAAGAAGTACAGGAGCTAGGCATGTTTGCAGATTTTAAATTTTGATTTAGTACTTTCCCAACTTGAGAAATGTATTTGTGAAGTGACAGAATTTTTGGCCATAGGTGCATGCAGTGTGGGAAATGCAAATTGATATAAGGTATCTTCCAAGTGTAGGCAGAAGAGCTTGCACTCCTGTCCGTCATATTGGCTGAATTGATAACCCAAGAATGGGGATAAAAAATTACCAAATTTCTCCAAAATGTGATATGCTGATGTAAAATTCTAGAACTTGTTCTAATACATGGCGTATATACTACTGGCATGATCTTGCTGCCCTTTCCAGACTTTTTAGAAAAATTCTCACAGGTCTCTGCATACCAAATGAGGCTTAGGCTTCGTTCACATGCAATGTCTATTTTCTATTTTCTATTTTCTATTTTCGGTATGTCTTATGATCACGGTCTGTGCACTGAATATCCCGCGGCGTAATTACTGGCAGCGCGAGCCAGTTACTATAAGTTACTATAAGTAACTGGCTCGCGCTGCCAGTAATTACGCGGCGGGATATTCAGTGCACAGACCGTGATCATAAGACATACCGAAAATAGAAAATAGAAAATAGAAAATAGAAAATAGACATTGCATGTGAACGAAGCCTTAGATATATTATCATCTTATTTTCAGTTTCCCTGCCATAATATTACAAAGGCAATGTTGTTTGTTTAAAGAATAATGTGTTTTACAGATTAAGAAACCACTGTAAGTTATTAGACCTATATATTTGCTTTTGATACATATTTTTAGAGAAAAGTTCTTGATGGAAGTTTGGGCTTCGCTGCTGGGGTAAGACAACATATCATCTGATCATAGATTTTCTGTCTTAACAATATTTTTTTTCTCAGTGTTGTACACCTCTCTCTCTCTTTCTCTCTCTTATCACCTAATTGAATAATTTGTTATATTGTGGTCATGTTAAACAGCCTATTTAGTTCTCCCAAACATCTTGTCATACACAGTTTGTATTATTATATCATTGTTGGATGTCCATTGTAATCATACTTCAATAAGGATACTTTATTCAATTACAGGTTATGACTGCAGCATCCTACTGGTCATTGTTGGCACCAGCTATTGAGATGGCTCAAGACTCTGGCCAATATGGAGAGAAGGGAGAGTGGGCATTTGTACCAGTGGCTATTGGGTTTATATTAGGAGCAGCTTTTGTATATTATGCAGATCTTCTTATGCCCTATTTGGTGAGAACAGGAGCTTTATGTTTTTTCTACTTTTTTTAAAATTTGAATCTTAATCAAACTTTAATTTAATGTCCAATCAAATTAAATGCCTCTCTCTGAATGATAGCTTACACACCAGTTGAATACAATAACATTGTATTTTGTTTGTGTCTATTTTATTCCCTTTTTCTCTCAGGGTGTGGAATCTCCTAACATAGCCCTAGCTCTTGCCAGTGGACCAAAGTTCAGGAAAGATGATGAAGAAGCTGTGGAACCAGAGCAAAATAACACTGAGCTTTATCAGTTTAAAGGTGATAAAATGTTCACTTCATTTATGTTAAAATCCAGAGAATATGACACTAAGACTGGGTTTCCATACCTAGATTGATCTAACAGGATCAATCCATCTCCAAGGGGTTTCTCACTAAAATACTTTCAGCTTAAGTGGCTAAGATGTCTGGCACACCTACTGAAGCTGCTTAATGATAGTTAATTACCCCCAAAAAGCTTCAGTAGGCGTGCCAGACATCTATGCTGCTTAAGTTGATTGCAATTCAGCAAGAATCTCCTTGGAGATAGGTCAATCCACAGTTAGTACAATAGGGTCTGGGAATGGTCCCTGAATTAGTTGTATATATTGTTACATTTGTTTTGTTCAGAAAGGAAGTATTAGCAATGCTATTGATATTCTCAATGGTGTCTCAAGGACTATCTGATTATCATATTCATATAATTAGTTTTATGGGCAAAAGAAATAATTACACTTCATTTCTACAAATCTTAAGTAATGACTGCTGGTTTAGACATTTTTAATCTGATAAAAGGTAATTTTTGATATTTTTACTGGTTATCGATGATGGTATAGGTATATTGATCTTTTTGGCCATTTGTTTTGTTTAAAGTAAACATTAAACACTCATAATCAACAGATGATAATTTTTGTTGAAATATTGATACTACTTTTCAATTACTACTATCCAAATAATTATAGATTTTTTATTGGGAAGTTTGTGGAGAATTAAAGCATAGCTTCAAAATTTACTTTTCTCAGCCTGCTTCTATCTGCAGAAAGATAAGATTATAACCAATACCATTTTTTCCATGAAAAGAAAAATGAATAAGAAATTAAAAAGGTAGTAGACAAAAAGACATATTTGAAAACTTTAACAATGCTGTAAGAATTATTTTATGCTCAAATTAGAATCACAGCTTTCAAAGAACATTTCTTTGGCAGAAATGACCAGCGTGAAGTATTTTATATTTTGCGGTTTCCAGATGGCGCTGGTGATCTCAGGAAGCCCACCCCATCTTACCAAAGACGAAAAAGACCAACTGAAGATGGCTTCACTAATAGTATAAGTGACAACAGCAGTAAAGAGGGCGATGTCCAACAGACCATCAACTGGAAGAGAATAATGCTGCTGATCATTGCAATTACTGTTCACAACATTCCAGGTATCATACGTTTGAGGCCATCCACATTTGCCCAAGTAAAACAATATTTGGTTGGATTGAAAAAAATTCGTTTTCATGAACAGTTTGTTATTTAGGATCTATTAAATTGCCCAAGACTGCAAAATAAAGTATCTTGAATTTATTTGAAATATGTCTTGTTAAAAAAACTAACTTTAAAAAAGAGATGGTAGTTTGACTTTGGACATACGAAACAAAATAATAAACAGAGAACAACATCAAGCAGTTCACAAATTAATTAGCTTTTTAAAGTTATTAAAAATATGTAAATGTAGTTAATCCTGAGATTAATCATATTGTTTATATAATGTTAATTTATATTTTTGGGGGAATATACAACAGTCATTGGATTGGTTTTTCTTACAGAGGGTCTAGCCGTTGGGGTTGGATTTGGTGCAATAGGAAAAACTAAATCTGCTACTTTTGAAAATGCGAGGTGATTTGGATTGTTTTTATTACTCATCAGTCTGTTTTACCTATGCATGAAAACCGAACAGTTTTCTCATACATTTTGGCATATCTGCTGTAGAAAAGACAATATGGATGGATTCTGACCATCTCAATTGATGCTTCTCTGTATATGCCTAACATTTAGTTTTCCATCAGTTAAAACACAGTTGTTTTCTTAATAATTTTAATGTTTTTAAGCTAATTTTCTTAGAATATAATTCAGTTCTATTCAGTGCGCAATGTTACATTTTTGTGATTTTAGGTTTTGACTACAAATGCAGTGGAATTTTTTGGCAATGTTTGCTTTTTGTATTGAAATGTCTGTTATTATGTGTACTCCATATGCATATTTTGTATAATTAGATGAAGTTGTTACGTAATATATTTTTTTAAATTAATATTTCCAGGAATCTTGCTATAGGCATTGGAATACAGAATTTTCCAGAAGGACTGGCGGTCAGTCTTCCACTAAGAGGATCAGGGTTTTCAACATTTAAGAGTTTTTGGTAAAATCCAATTTTCAATTAGCCTTTACCAGAGAAAAATGTCAAAATTTTTTTATTATTGTGAGACGAAAAAAGTAGCTCTTGGGCCTGAAAGAATAATTTGGGTTTTAACATTAGTGTGACATTTTTGTTGTCAAAAAGACTTGTAAACCACATCAAGATAAACAATATTTGTATGTCTGTATCGTCATGAGTAGTGAGTAGTGCATGAGTAGTGCAGACTTCAGATGAGCCTAGTATACACATGCATGTTGAACCATTAATATATTTTGTAGTTAGAAAATGAGGTTTACATCAAAGATTTATTCACATATGCAGTGACAAAAAAGAATCACAAAGTTTATGAAAGGCAAAGAATGAAAATTAAAGCCTTTGATGTTTGGAAAAAGAGACTCATTTCTCTGCCTGTTGGTTGATTCAGGTGGGGTCAGTTAAGTGGCATGGTGGAGCCTATAGCTGGGGTGTTAGGTGCTTTGGCTGTTGGAATAGCTGAACCAATCCTTCCTTACGCACTGGCGTTTGCTGCAGGGGCCATGATTTATGTGGTGGCAGATGATATCATTCCAGAGGCACAAACATGGTGAGTTGTATTTGGCCCTCTCCTCCACCCCAGACACAGACATATACATACACTAGAAAACTTACAGTTAATTTATCCTGATTTCAATTAGTATATCTGGATTTTTGAAAACATTTAAGCAGTTATGCAAATTGAAGTTAATCTTGTGAGTATCAATCCAAGTAAAACAGTATTCAATAATAGTTCATAAGCATTTTGTTTAATAGGCAGTTTTCAGATTTTGTTGTATCTCATTATTTGTTTATTTTAAATTTTTGATCTCATTTTGCTTTATTTTTTGGTGAAGGGTAACAATTTCTTTAAGAATGCAACACTTTTGTCTGTGAAAAGGTGGAGACTGTTTCACATTGAACTCTCTGTTAGTATAATTTGCATTTTTTTTTTATTTGACCTATATTTGTATGCCTTATTATTGCAGTGGTAATGGGAAGCTGGCTTCCTGTGGAGTTATCATAGGCTTTGTAGTGATGATGGCATTGGATGTAGGACTTGGGTAGCTTAGACAATAACGAAATTAGGGTAGGTATAATGGATTTATTTATATATTTATTTTTATTTCTTCATTAATTTTAATTTTTAAAAATTTTTATTAAAATATCTCTTTTAGAAATGAAAATATCCAAAAGATATATATTCTTTGGAAAATGCTATTATTGATAGATTTTGATTTGTTTGTTTTGGTATTTGTAGAGCACTGTATTCTTCCACATGATATGGATCCAATAATACTAATGGAAAACATAATCATAAGTCACCTGCATCGGTCAATATTAAAATTATCAATGACATTAAAACTTTTTATGAGGTCTTAGTTCAACTCTGTTTCAATTTAGCTTAATATGTGTAAAACATATAATAGGGCATAGTGTAAATATACATTATTGATTGATCGGATTTTCATAGAATGACATGTAAAAGATAAACAAAAAATGCATCCTCTCAGAAATGTGTAAATCTACCTCTTTTAAGTCCTGTTATGTGTTTCATTTGTGTAGCTCAAGTTGTAAATCGGCTTGGGAGGAAAACGTGAATGAAGTCTACATTTTATTGTTTGAAATGAAAGAAATTTCATTATTGTAACAGTGGTGGCTTTTACTTTGACTTGTCTGTTAACCATTTTATTATATACTAGTATTCATTGATGGAAAACATGATAATAATGAAGTTTTTAAAAAAAGCATTATATTTATAAACATTGATAAACAAACAAGAAATGTCATAAATTCTTCTCCTTACACAATAGGATAGCGGTAGTTAACCCATCTTTTCATTGGTTGGGGATGGCTAATCTCTCCGTTTCGCCCCAGTGCTTTGTAATAAGTTACATTGTAATGTTTGTTATCTCTCAAATTCATATTTTCCCCAATTTACTTGAACTTGAGCAATTATCATCCCAATTATCATATTTTCTAGCTCTAGTCAACTTAATGCAGAAAAAAATATCAGAAACCAAAATTAACTGAAGCCATTCATGTATTGTAATTCTACCAGCAAGCCAACATTTCAGCATTGCTCTTGTAACAATTACAATGTTGATTTATGCACTTTAAAGCATTGGGGGCAAATCATTTATGGAAATATTCCTTGACATAAATTTTTGTTTATGACTCAAATGTTGTTCAAAAATTCTCCCAACAGACAGAAGGAAAAGAAAAAAAAATGTTCTTTAAATTAATCCATAGTTCCTCAGATAACAAAAACTATTATGTGAGTGTTTAATTTATTGACTTAAGCTCTGCTTTGAGCATATTTGTGCAATAATAATTATGTATTTTTTATCTTTTACATGAACTTAAACTACCTCCTTTTCTTTCTGGGTTTTAAGACTTTCTATTAAACAGAATACAATCAGTTAAGGTCGGATGTCTTGTTTTACAATATTTAAATACTGGCATAGAGGTGTTTTCTTTTACCCTGTCTTTACTTGTTCTTTACCTATAATTGTGCTATGATAGAAATTTGCAGAGGACACAACCTTGTGGGGCAATCCACTAATAATGATGAAAGGGCGTACAGAAAATCTGTTGTATCTATGCAGTCATCTTAATGGTACTAAAACCAAGAAAATGATTGTAGAATTTAGAAGGAATCAATCAATATGTAAAAACGCCACTAATATTGAAAATGCTGGAGAAAAAAAGAAGAGGAGTTTCAGTTTCTGAGATTTAACTGTGAAGAGAGTAAACAAGTTACAGAAGACTTAACTTTTTAAAGGAATTAGACTGTATCCAAATAGTTTTTATTTGCACGCAATAACCAATATTAATTTGGCTTTTGAAGCTAATTTGTGATTGATAAGATTACTTTTGCTATGCTAAACTATTAATTTATTGCTCTTAGCACAGTTCCAAAAAGGAAATGATTTTTCACACAAATATTTTATATATAACAATTTATTGAATAGATTCTTATTTTACCTTATCTAAAGTGATTGATATATAGCAAAAGGAACATCTCATTGTGTTAGTTGTTACCAGTGAAATATGGATGGTTTTGGATTGATTAAGCATACATTAGTTAAGGCATGTTATTGCCTCATGGTTTCTAGGAAATCAGCATGATTTTTGTTGGCTTGCTCAAAGGGCTGCAGCTAAAAGTAAAACTTTGGTTTTGTAGTGGGTGTCAGCCTAAGTGTGGGTTAGCTGAACAATTTCTCCAGGAAATGCATGTGGTTTGAGTGGGAAGTGACCCACAAGTCATTACATCAATCTAATTTGTCCTAAAATTTCTAGGAAGGTACTGTGGTTTGAGTGGGATTGCCTTGAGGTCTGTAAACCTAGTATTTTTTTTCCTTCTAAAAGCACATATTTCTGAGTTATTATTTTGCTATCTCGTGTGGTTGATGGATTTGATATCCATCTGATAAAACTGGAACATATCTGAAAGTGTTTTCCATAGCTTTCGGTAAGTTAGTTTACAGTATAGATGTACTGCAAATTTATAATCCATGTTAATATTATTTATGATGCAGCTTTTGTATATATGTGTAGGTTGAATAAATAGATAATTTGTAGAATAGTAGCATTTTTGATAAAAAAAGCATAGTTGCTGGTGGTGTTGAAAAATAGATAAATTCAGAAAATACCATAAATATTGCAGGATATAATTGTCTTGTAGGTGTTGAAAATAAGAAGTCAAAATTTAAACCCATCTAAATATTTTCTACAGATTCTTAGATTTTTTATTTAATAGATAGAAACACAAGCATTTAATTAACATTAAATATTAATTATAATAGTAATTGTATTTTTAATTTTGACTCTGTGATTGAGCATTTGCCAAAATACAGGAACAGTCTTGAAACTTTCAGAGCTTATACATATGCCAGTTAAAATTTTTCATTATAATACATATGCATTTAACATGAGACTAAGTAATGTATTGTCTTGGCCACCTTAAGTTATTGTCTTGGCAAGTTCATATTAAAGTCATAATAACTCTTCGTTTTGGCCAAAAATTGGATTTTCCTGGAGTAAACAGTAATTTTCCCGTACTCACCAATGGTCAGCGACCCCATTCCTGCATTCAAAGTTAATCCAGGGTTTTTTTCCTAAACGTACGGTTTTTTGTTAAAATCTCTTAAGTGATTTTAACTGACGGAGTCCTCTCTAACATAGCATATCGAACGGGGTTTTCTGATGACATTAAGTAGGAAAAGCAGACAACAACAACAACACTTTATTGCAATAAAATAAGACTCATACGATATAATCGTCTTAATTGCTCATATTCACAACGCGTGCAGTTCTGGGCTTTTCGTTATCCGACACACTGTACAAAAACTCGCAACTTACGTCTGAGGATTGTGTCATGCGCCTTTGTTATTTTGGTCTCGACTGCGCTCGAGAATCCGCGTGATGCGCCAAAATCCTTGGCAACGAATGCCTTGATGACCGGGGAAAAAAGGCACCGAAAGCCCTATTGACAAGCACAGTTTTTAGTTTTACTACAATAACAGCCGTTTTAGTGGTGAAATGCAATATAATATATTTCTGTGTGTTATTTAGAATGTATTTCTTGCGGAATTTTGAATCTCAAAGGAAGAGTTATTATTGCTTTAAGGTACTTTGTTAGAATTGTAAATGAATCACTTAAAATACAAGTGCAAGTTTTTTACTGTCATTTTCATATTGTAATATTGTGTTTTATATTGATATATGGGTTACATCAATCAACTTGGTTATTAATGAAGGTACATAAGCATGTCATTATTAAAAAGCAGAGTTACAGATAAAAAAGATTATGCTGGCATTAAATATTTCCCACTGAACATTTTGAAATAAAGTCCTAGCTAAATAGACAGTCTTATTACAAGTATAGATATTCATGTAGTTAACTAATGGTTCTCTAACAAGAAAATTGGATGAAAAGTAGAAACACAAACTTTGAAAATAAGAAGTGAATAATAGAATAACTCAAATAAAATATATACACTTTGAACTTTTGGCCCATATTCCCTGTTCTATATGCAGGTCACAAGGCAGCAATGATTTTCTAAAGAGGTGTTCACAGCGGGACTAGCTTAGAACTGCAGTACCCCAATTATCCTATGATAACCACATTGCTAAAGATGGCACTGACTGAACATTCTAAGGTGTGAGGGGATAACTGTGTGATTTGAAAGATGTTTTGTTAGTCCAAGCCAGTTCATTTGCAGCTAAAGAAATAGTTATGCCAATCGGTCTATTTTGGGTTTAAGTTAGTTCAGGTGTAAACATGCCTGAGTGCATGAAGCATGACCAGGCATAGCATTCCTGGCCTCCTTGTACCTGTTCAGTGACATAGATCAAAGCAGGCTCAAATGTCATTTGATCTTTATCTTCTTAGTTCAGCGTTGTGTAGAGAATGTTTTGGGTGAAGGATTTGGAGGGGTGGTCTAGTCTCTGTGAAGACCCTTCTTAATTTAACATTAATTACCAATTTTTTCTTTTGTCAGAGAGCATAATAATAATAAAGAAATTTAGCATTGGTAGAGAGTAATATGGTTTGAGGCTCATGTCCTAAGGAGGTGTGTGTGTGTGTGTGTGTGTGTGTGTGTGTGTGTGTGTGACTTTATTGTTAATACTTAGATAGATACAAACATGTTTTAGTATTGCAGCAGAGTGGGGCTATCAGTGCACTGAACATTAGATTTAGGAAGACATGTTGAAGAGAGGGCTAAAATGTTGACCTATACAGTAAATGCAAAATTGTTTTAAAACAATTTTCGGAATAAGAGCTAGAGAACTAATGTATCGGCTATAAGAGTCTTGGTGAGATTGCTAGTCATGGTGTCTTGCCTACCCCATCAAACTGATTGAACTGATATTATTACACACCTAAACAGGTGATGCCAAGAGGTTTCATTTTCCCCCTTGTCATGACTCCTGAAATATGCTGAATTTCAAGAGGTAAAGGTGGTTAAAGAGAATTCCCTGTGGTTGAAATTTTGAGGGAAAATGTGATGAAAAGGACACCTACTAATCTTGATACAAGATAGTTATTAATGGTAAAGGATTTATCAAGGCTGAAGAAAAAAAAAAAAAAAAACAAACATTTTTGCCACCCCAGCATAAATGGTTAAAAATAGGAAAGTCTGAATAGTGTGTATTTGTCTGTTAATTTGTGTGTGTGTGTGTGTGTGTGCATTATGATATGGTCATATGTTTACTGACTTCATAAATTGTCGACAAACCGCATCAGCAATGATAAATTAAGAAATCAAAGTCTTAATTTTATTGAATCTTTACTTTCATTTTCTAATTGTTTAGGATTTGGTATTCCTTTGTTTTAAGAACTATCTGATAACAAATGTTTTTGTAAAAATTGTTTTGATCTTTTTCAGTCACCATTTCGAAGATGCCACTTAAGGCAAGACTAGAGAGGAGACAGTGTACAGATTTTCTATAGGTGGAGGTGGTAATAGTAAGTATTATTTTAGTCAGATTCTCTCCATCAGGACATTGATCTCTTAAATGAGAGGGAAAACATATTCTGTGGGATCATGTTCTGTTGTGAATAAGGACAGTTTTGCACAATCTGGAAGGGATGGAAAAGACTGTGATCATTTCTGACTATTGACATCAAATATGAGACTGGCTATGTTTTAGTCTGTGGAATTATAAGTCATATGAACATTCTCTGAACATTCTTTGAAGTCAAAATGTTTTATACATTTTTCATATCATCTTCATTGCAAGATGAGTGGGCTACTTTTAATGCTCACCATGGTATCACCAAACTGATTCATTTGATGAACTGTCATTGATTGCTATATCAGACACAAATGTTGGGTTCAGTGTACACAATTTCAGATACTAATAACTTAGACAGCAACATCTGAAAAGTCATATTTCTTAACTTTTGTAAAAATTGAATATGAAACAGGATTATGATCCGGATATGCAGGTCAGTTGTAACCATGTCCAACCTAAATTCCTGTCTACCACCTTGTATGGCCTTGAAGGTCAGAGACTTGCACTGATAGTCCCACCCACCATTATTTCTTCACTGACAGCATTAGAGGTTCTAGATTTTGTAATTTTGGTTTGTTTGCCTTTTGGTGCCCAGACATATGTCCTTGTGTTTCCTTACCAACTCAGAGACTATAAAGTTAACATATCAAAAGTTGTTCCTGTGAATTGTGTGGATGAACTCTTTAAAAAAAGTTTTGAGTTTCATTATGTGTTCAGAGCTTTTGGGTTATAGATTATTTTTCATGAAGGTGCAGGTTATGCAGAAAATGAAAATATTTTTGAAAACACCTATCCAGTCATTATTAGCCTTTGTAGGCTGACAAGAAAGTCATGTTACCGATAAGAAAAATTGAGGTTCCTTCAAATTTTTTCTTTTCTTTTTTGTTTACTTATTGTTTAATTATTAGGTACAATTAAATAACACTAATTTTGAGCTAATCAGTGAAAGTGAACATATTTGCAGATGGCCCCAGAAAAGGTCTTAATACTGTTGTCTTTATACTCTAACATCACCCACACTGTAGTTTTGACATTTCCTCCTCCCTTAAATACATTTTTAAAAACCCCGACCAACCTTAAAATTTAGATGCCATGCTCATTTAACATTATATATTTATAAAACAAAGATAAATGCCATCTACTCCTGTTAAAGGAAAGTTAATGAAGTTATCACTTTAGTATGGCCTCGTGAAAAAATATTGATAGGTGTGATAGATCCCAGTCAAAGATTGGTGAATCATTGTCATTCTTTGTCAGTGGGAGGAATGTGGTGAAAATGTTGATTCTAACAGTAGGCAGTGGCATTTAGTGCAAGACTCTGAAACCCTGGTTTCATTGGTACTGAGTGGGCTTCGAAGTGCCCGAGAATAGTCTTGTGATGGTTAAATTGGTTGCAGATATGTTTGTCTCAGAATTATGCTTAACCGCACAAGAAAATGTTTTTCTGAAATATAGATACTTATTCGAAATGATATATAATAAAAGATACCAGTTGAATAGTAAGATGCTAATTAAAATGGTTATACAGTCAAGAAAGATAATATTTGTACATTTGTCTATGTTCATGATTTGAATTTGGCATCTCTGGCAGTTCATGCGTTTATCTATAATTTTACCAATTTTACCATTGTGAAATAAAAGATGCTGATTTTAGAAAAGCCACTGCATTTTTTTTTTATTCTTTTCAAAGAAATATATAAATATATATTTTATATGAAAAATGGCAAGTGTATTCAGTCTTTACAAAGTTTCAATACCACCGATAAGGCCTTTTTTCTCTACAATAATTCATGATGTTATGAACTTTGGTGATTTTAACTGCTGAGCACATTTCCTAGGCTCCCATTTCAATATATGTATTAAAACATCATACCTTGTGAGTGAAATATCTGTTATAACTCGCGTATTTTTATAACAAATTAGAGGTTCTGCATCCCCACTTTCTGTCCATGTAATATTTTATTGTTATGTATGAAAGTGGCAGTTTAGAATATTAGACTGGTGAGGATTGGCAGCCATTAGGTGAGTATGCATACTTGTAGTCAGTTTAAGTACCTCATTAGAAATGGAATTGTCTTGTATGTATACATCAGTGTGAAGTCTTATAGAAGTTATTCCGGTTCTTTAAAGAACTCCTGGCTAAGAAGTCTGTAATTTTCCACTTTGAATTTTTTTATCATTATTATTATTATTATTATTATTATTATTATTATTATTATCTATTTTATGAAATGCTAGAGACTTAATATATATAGAGAATAGTAACATGTTTTACTGCATTAATTTTTTCCGGACAAATAGCTAATATTGACTAGAAAAAAAGTTACAAGTTAGCAAGCTTATTTTTATTTTTTAACTCAATTGAATTATCTGCAGCATTTGGTTTTACTTACATATGCTACTGTTAAGCCAGTGTCATACCTTTGATTTCATTGGTAGTTAGAGCAGTTCATCTATAGTTTGAAACTATTGTAGATAAATTCTGTATGATGTTTTAAATCTGTTTAATTTTTGGAAATATGAAAAAAGCACATTTTTTACAATTTGTATTCTCAGTTTAACCTTTATGCTAGACCACAATCTTCTGGTATAATATGTCTAGACTGTCAAATATTGTCTGGTTCATTTCTGTAAGAAATGTGATATGTCAACTACACTTTTGAACCTATGAGACTAAAGAGAACATAGATTTTCCAAAATCAACTAAAATCATCTATAGTTTGACTCTCAAACCAGATCTGAAATAGATTGCTTAAAATTCTTGTCAAAGGGGAAAAAAAAGATATAGGTAAAGAACTCTTGATTTCTGACAAATACAGGAAAAAAATATTTTCTTTAAGTGTAATTGATTAAGAGTAATTTCTTAATAAACGCCAATGTAAAATCAATACAATAAGATTCACTAATAGTATAACATAATACCAGGGCAAGTATCCTTTCCATTAATACTGAGAACTGATTTTTGCTGATTATTTCAGTTGAAAGAGTATTTATCATAACAGTGAATTCAACCTCATGGGAACTTGTTTAAATATTATATTGCACTTACAAGAGCCCTAAAGGAGAATGAAGAAAGTGGGAAAGGATATGTAAACATGTAAACAAAAAACAAACAAACAAAAAAAAAAATCAAAAGTAGTACATACATTGCATCATAATTATGACATTATGTATAAAAGGTATATATACAAATCCACCGAAAACCTGACTTAGGTGTATACATATGAGGTATAATTTCAAATGTCCACAATTATTGTGCCATTACATAGAAGCTCCTCAGCGGTTTGCCATGGTAACAAACTGATACTTATAAAAACTAAGGTGCTGGTTGTTTCCTGATCGCGAAGAATCATGAAAATACATAAAAGAGAAAGCAACTACTGAATTTGAAGATGAAACAGAACTTGCATGACTGTGACAAACTCAGTGCTATATCCTGTGCTTTGTGGCCAGAGTCACATCTGTATGATTAAAGGTGAGTTTTTTTTATAATGGATACTTCAAATGATAAAACATCTTATATTCCAAGTAAGCATGTTCACAAATTTATCACCACTCATCAGTGCAAGATATTCAATTCAAGAGGGATAAACAATGTGATAGTGTTCATTTAATGTTTTAAAATCCAGTATTAATTTATTGCAATTGTATTTTGATAGTCATTGCTTAAATTGATTTTTTTCTCTGTAGACTATTGAGAAGAGTTTGAGGAGTTATCACCACTGGTTGTCAGTATGGAGAATATTCATATCCATGGAAGGAATTTTCTTTCATCCAGTTTATTTTTGTTCAAGTGAATGTTTCTTTTGGCGACTTATGTCCTCAAGTTGACCCGTTGTATTAAGTAGCGTGTATGTAGTTAAGGCATGATGCTGGTAGTTTACTGCAGTCAGTGGTTCATATGTAAGAAAAAGTGATTATGTGAGCACTTCTGGTATGATGAATATGGAGGTAAAGTGTGCAGGATGTAGTATAATAGATCTTCACAGTGATGTAGATGGATGGATACACAAATAGACAAGCGAAAGAATTGAGGAACACAGATGGACAGAGGAATGGACGGCCACTATAGATGCAAGCAGGAATTGCACCCACAGAAGATGAGCAGAAAGTAAATGCCATTGCTGTCAACAGTTCCTTCAGATATCATGCCATATTTAAATGAGTCTATCTCAAAATTAATTATGTTTCTGTTTTGTTCAGTTATTCAATGTTTTAGATTTATGGTATCTCGAGGGAGATGGGATGTCTAGGCATTATGCAACAACAGCATACTTTACAGTGAAAATCGATAACTGCAGGAACTAAATATTGGGCAATACAAAAGCACTTGATAGTATATTGGCTCAGTAGACATCACAGATTCACTTGACTAAACAAACAAATCATATCTACATTCTGTTCTGTCAGAGAACATATTTAGCTCCAATGTCATGTAACTTTCAGTTAAAAGGAAAAAAGGTCTTGAGACATTTATTTTTTTACCCTTTTATTGATTAAACAGAATTGTTAGGTGCCAGGAGCTCTGATTAGGTGCATCTATGTTGTGCACTTTGATGTTTTATTTTATGGAACTGATTTTTCTTAGATTTTCATGTGAACAGGACAACAACCACAAGGACAATGGTGCTCCATAAATGTGTTGGATTCCTCAAAAACCTGTAAGTGACTGGTCTCTGCTTTTGTGTTTTGAAAGCAGAAACAAAAATCAGCAAATGTGAAAGATCCACATTGGAATGAATCTGAGATAAAAATGGAGAGCAGCTGGACTGTTGTTACTGTCTTGGTCTGCCTGAGGGGTATAAAGCATTATGCCTATGACAATGAGCATGAAGTATATATATAAGTTTATTGTTTCTCACACAAATGTTATGCACAGTGAGGCCACAGTTATGTTTTGCATTGTCCAAATTTCTGAACCCTTGATGGATCCAACTGATAAAGTTATTCACAGAGGGCACATTTCAAAATAGATATTGAAATGTCTCAAGGCCATTCATCAATTTCAGAAAAAATTGTAAAAATGTATTCTTAATTATTGGTAACTAATATTGAAGGTATGGAGGACATTTTAGTCTTCATTCATGAAGTGAAAGCTGCATTACCAGTTTCCTGCATTTCTGTGATTTTCTCTCTTGTTGTGCTCATAGCTGTGCAAATAATATGAAATAGTTCCTCAGTTTTCCATATTATAGACAGTTAATTTAATGAGCGCCTAGATAGCTTTCTTCAATAACTCCAGAAAAGACAGCAATCATGTCTCCTAATATGTTTTTCTAAATTGATTGCTTTGCCATAAGGAACAATTAAAACTGGTTGTAAATGAAATAAACTGATTTAGTTAAAGGTCAAAATGAAAAAGGGGTTATTTTGATGAATGTCAATACTGCTCAAAGAGCAAATTTTGCCAAGAAGATAGTCTTTGCTATTTACTGAAAACTGCTGTGCTGTATGTGTGACTAGGGAAGGTGGCAGCATAATGGGGATTTGGTCTTGACAGAAGACCAGATATCAGGGGCGGATCTAGAGATATTTTCTGACAGTCTCCCAAATTATCTTTGTTGATCCATCCTCCATTTTGACCGTCTTCTGACAGAAAACATACGATACACGTCAATGTTAACTTGAAAATCTGACCGTCTTCCGGAAGACCCAGAAGACGGCCTAAATCCGCCCCTGGATATCTTCTATTACTCTTAAGGATCAAGAGAATGAAGCAAAGAAGCAAAAAACTGCCAGCTAGTGGTTTTAAACCAAGTAATTAATGGTCCAGTGACCCCAAGCAGAAGGTAAGTTTGTCTGGGTTTCACATACCTGCTTGTGAATCTGTCTCACTTGTGGATGATATGTTAAAGGCATTAATATTCAATTGGCTTTTTAATATTTTACTGGCATTTGAGACATAACACGTATTTAGAAACTCCCACACACGCCCACATTCTTCTAAAATTGATATCTTGTATTTAAGCAGAACAATCTTATAAAGGGAATGTTCTGAAATTATTTGGAAACTGAAATCAATTTTCAAATTTCAATCCACTTGTAGTGATGTTAAGCATGCATTGTTGTACAGATAGATATACTTGAAGTACAATTGCAGAATAATTTTTATTTTAAGATAAATCATGGTTTACGCACTGACACCTATGTTGCATGTTTTCAGCACAAGGTAGGCACATATGTGCCAACTACGTCTGATTAGTTTTCTTATTTGTAGCAACCCAATTAGGTTTGGATGACCCAGTCAACTTGACGTGAACCAATCTTTCGATCCACTTCTTCAAATGCCACACTGAAGATCAAGCAAAAAGCACTACACATGCATCAAAATTTACTTTTTGTAGACAGGAGTTACCAGCATCAGGTAAGAAATACCAGTGAATTGGTCTGTCTATTAACATAAACATATTATTGCAGCACAACTCACATGATAAATGTTGCTAGAAGTTTTAATTTTGATTTTTGAAAGTATGTGTTTCACTTGAAACAAATATTAAAATAGGGCCATGTTTAAGATAAATGTATACACTTAACATGTTTTACTTTCTTTAAATAAAGTTTATTATGTACCACTAGCGTAGGTGCTGGCTGAACCCATGGTTTTAGTCCTAACCCGCCCCATCCACCGTTTCCACTGGCTCTGCTGTCAAGTCTCCGTTTCTGCTTCTCCTCCTAGACTACACGAGCCTGTGTTCCCATCTCTTGGATTTAGGTCATAAATAATCTCAACTGAATCCACATAATTTTGGGCTGTGTTGGTGCATATATCTGGGATTTTGGGGCTATGGCATTTGTCACAATGCACCTACTTTTTCCCATGATCTGCAAAAAACTTCTGACTCTTATGTCTCCAAAACTGGCCATACCTACTGTTGAACTTGAATAGCAAGTCATATATTGGCAATCTTACTGTGACCTTGAATTTGACCTTTGACCACCCCCATGAACTGCACAATCTTGATGCAATCTTGGATTTGACCTTTCACTTTTCCCCACAATTTTGTTACTAATTGTAATTTTCTACACACAAAAAAGAACTCTTGTTTATTATATTTTATAGAGCTTGTCAATCTCAACACAGGAGGTTGTGTCCCTTTTTTTTTGGCATACGAATGCGCTTACTCCAGCTGCTGGTACAATATCCGAAGGTGGTATCACCTCTCTGATCCTCTAGTTATTGTTGTACGATCAGTGTAGGCGCTGGTATCACATGCTTTTAGTCCCGACCAGTCTCATCCACCGGCTCCATCGCCATGTCACCTTTACCCCTTCTCCTCTTAGACTACAAGAGTCTGCCTACCCATCTCTTGGATTTAGGTCACATATTATCTCAACTCGTTCCATGTAAATTTTGGGCTTTGTCAGTGCACAGGTCTAGGCATGGCGCTTGTCCCAATGCACCCTTGTCCAAAATTTGCAAAATTAAATGCTAAATATCTCCCAAAACGAAGGAATTATGGGAAAATTCCTATAGATGGCTGACCAAAAGTTAATTGTGCAGATTTCAAATATGCCCTTGGATGTGACCTTTGACCTTAAATTCAAGGTCAAACGGGCCAAAATTTTCAAAATATTTTAATATATTAGAATAATTTAGTTGTGCCAATTTCAGAAACTACACAAACCTAACCTAAAATATTATGGATAGGTGTTACACTTAGGGTCATCTTTCATATTCGTGAATTTGGGGTCAATTGGTGCATTTTCACGAAAGAAGCAGCCATTAGGTGCGGAAACTGAAAACTCTCTCTAATTCTGGAACAGTAAGTGCTAGAGACCTCTTGTTTTTTCATTTTATAGAGCTTGTCAAGCGCAACACTGGAGGTGGTGCAGTTTTTTTGTTTTTTATACAAGTTGCACTATATCAAAAAGTACAACGTCACAATATTCAGTGGCGAAAATAAAATTAAAAAAACTCCAAAACTGGCAGAGATATGCCCAAAGTTACTATTAAACTTGAATAGGAAGTCATACACTGGCAATCTAACTGTGACTTGAAATTGACCTTTGACCTACCTTTCACCATGCACTGCACTTCATAAATTTGGATATGACCTTTTACTTTTCCCCATGATTTTGTTATAAATTGTAATTTTCAACAAAAAAAATTGAGAACTCTTGTTAACTGCATTTTGTAAAGCTTGTCAAGCACAACACTGGAAGTGGTGTCCCTTTTTATTTTTTTATTTTTTATTTTTATTTTATTTATTTATTTATTTATTTATTTATTTATTTATTTATTTATTTATTTTTTGTTTTCCATATGAATGCGCTTACTCCAGCTGGTGGTATAATACGGTATTGCCTCTCTGATCCTCAAAATGAAATTATTATTATAATGACTATTATTATTTTTTTTTTTTAACATCCCACTCATATGTTGCATATAAATAAGGTCAATATCAGCCATTATTTAAAGATTAGCAAGGTGGAAGACATTGATAAACATAAACCTGCTGGTGGTGTGGTAAAGAATCCATTTCCATTATATGTTCTAAATTGCTGTATGCACCTGTCTCCTTAGTCTTTATATAATTATTGTATACACATCAGGAAGAACAATGGTCTTGGCAAACCAACAATATGTAAAAATAGACAAGATGGTTTTAGCCATATTACCTGTTTATTTCATTGGGGATGTATGTGAGAGAGTAATTCGTGATTATGGATGGGTAAGAATAATATCAAAGAAACTTTTTCCTGTTTATAAATGAGTTTTTTTTAGTTAATTAAAATATTGGCATAGGATAAGAATTGTAGTAGTGTATATTGGCAGGAGAGAAGGAATGGAAAAAAGCAAGGCCTTTCATTTTCAAGGTTAAAGGGATAACAACTCTTTGTATGAAATCTATATTTCATACTAAATACATTGTAAACAACTCATAGAAATATATTCTATTTTACTGCAAAAACGGCAGTTATAGTAATTATTCTGCAATTTGTGCTTGTCATCGGACCACATGACCTCAGTAGATGGTTACACTGTGTAATTATCTCTTAAGAGATTTTACGAAAATACAAATTTTAAAAAAAAAACGGACTAACTTTGAATGTAGAAATGGATTCATTAACTATTGGTTAATTTGGGAAAATTGTCATTTACCCCAGAAAAATTTATTTTTTGGCCAAAATGAACAGTTGTTATCCTTTAAACAAAAACATTTTCACCAGTTTTTAATATTTTTATATTGAAATGGATAAGATAAGTCATTCCAGAAATAAGAATCATAGTTATTCTTACAATATTTAAATTAAGTTGTAAATATTTCAATATACCCAACCTCTATCAACTTGTGATATTGAAATATAAATTTTTTTAGAGTAATGGTAAACTGAATTATTACATCAGGTGGCCTTTTAACCTAGTTTTTGAGAGGAGTGTTCTGGGGTCAGCTGCGGCAGGATTCTTATCAGTTACTGTGTTGTTGACAAACATTGAACTGCACGTGTCAAGCTTATGCACAGGAAGCAGAGGGGGGACGGCTTATCCCACTACTGATATGTTGAATTTGAAATAAAATTTTTAAATTGTGATCAGGCTCTCATAGCATATATCGCTGAAGACAGCGTTGAGTTTGGAATAATACTCTGTGAATTGCTTTGCATTGCAGCACGTGTGAGATGTAAATATAAACATTCTTTTTTTTTTCCTCCACTTGTGTAATGGACTATTTATAGCCCTTTTAGCAAAGTACACCTAACAGTTTAGTTGAAGTCTATGGATAAGCTGTAAACTCAGAAAGCTAATGAAAACAACTTTGACATTAGCAGCAGTGACTGGAACTTGAACTTTTGAGATTGACACTGGGTAATATTGACTGCCGAGGTAAATAATACATAAGATTTGTGTCAGCTTAGGCCACTTTGGGTTGATTTTGTGTTTAATGACAAAGTTTCTTGGCACTGAAAGTTTTTCTTTGATTCCCTGATTGCTTAATTTGCACTCTGTTGTCAATATAAGCAGTGCTCATTACAAAAAAAAAAAAAAAGACTGAGAGAGACTTATTACTAGTCTCCTCTGATGTCAGGGGATGACCAGTTTGCTTAGCATGGGATCTTTAATGTGTGATTCTCTGGGGATTCTGAAGTAATTTAGTTGTCTGGAGAAGTCAGTCGGACTAATTCTGGTGCAAAGTTTTTTTGATAGCTCAGTTGTGAACAGGGCCATGGTACACTCCACATTATTCAGCCTCTTTTGTTTGTGTTTCTTCTAAATTTTGTGTTTTAGAGACATTTTTCTTGTGGCATGCACTTACTTTTTTTATTGTCAATAAAATACAAGTTCTTGTTTGTAACAAGCAAAGAGCATTCTTACATAAAGGGGACAGAGTGTACAGGTGTTTCTGCATCTTAAATCTTTCCATTTTGCAGTGTCCAAAGGCAGTAATGTTAACGCTATTACTACCTCCTGCTCAAATATTGGGTTTATACCTTTCACTTTGCTAAATGTGGTCTTATAAAGCAGACATTATTTTTTTTCAAAAATTACATTTTTTTTCTTGACAAATTTTGCCTTTAGCAGCCCCTGACCTGAAGCCATTTCTGCCTACCTTTTTTATTTTAACCTAAACTCTATTTGAAAAAGGTATTATTGAGTTTGGAATATAATATCTTATGGCCAGCAAGTGTCAGCAAATACTTGTTGACCCCTTAATGAATTCATTGATTGAATTTTTTCATGCCAAAATGATTATACAGTAACATGAATGCGATGTTATGCAATTGGCAGCTATCTTGAATCATATTCTTGGCATTTGCTGTATTTAGTTTCCACTTACATAGGTTTTGATGTGCAGAACACTTCATTTTTGCTACATGTGTTCTTGTGTTTAAATAATGGTGTGATTACTTTTTTCCTGAAAGTGATAATGCAGTCATGTTTTAAATGTAATAAAGATTGGAGAATGGGACTCTCATTGGAAGGATATAATTTATTAAGAAGGTAGAGAGCTGTGTAAAGAAATTAAACACTTGGAACTGGTAAATTGGTTAGTCGTTTTCACAAAGGGGTCTTTTGAATAATTATTCTACTTTAAAATTTTATTAAGTAGTGCAAGGTTATCAAATCTATTATTTATTGAATATTGTTTATTATTAATAAAGGAAAAGAAACCACATTTTGTGACAGAAGAATATTTAGTCTGGGGTAAATAGGCATAATTTGACTTATAACATTAAGAATAAATTGGAAAAAATTGATATTTCCAATCAAGGGATCCCAATTAACATATGCTGTCTCCTTCACCTTTTAGATCTGAATTTTAACCAGTGAAAGGTCAATAGGTAATGGCTGTTAGATTATCTAGTTTATTTTATATATTTTAGATTTAGATTTTGAAGGGTTTTTATTTTTCTTGAGAGAACTTATGTCCACAATAGAGGGCTTGGCTGAGAGTTTTCCATAATGAATTGTTTAGTCAAGGTGAAAGGATGAATTTTTTCGGAATTTAAATATTCATTTCATATATATTGATTTACACTTTTATGTCAATCTACATTTCAGTACAAGTTTTGCAGTCATAGGTGTTTTTTCCTTTGCAAATATCACCAGGATTTAATAAACAAGTTCTTTAAACTTGTCAACTTGTGGTGAAAAATATTTATTACCAAATTAAGTCTGAGTATCCCTTGATGTAGATTGTTCTTTATCAGTCAGAGAAAGATATTTGTTTCCTTTAGAAAAGTATACTTTTAAGCATGTCTGTGCTGCAACTTGTAGATATTTGCTGCCCCCATATACTTTATGTTTGAGGTATTACAGGTAATTATTTCTGTTTATCTGATCATCTCATGCATCTTTGAGGAGATTATTCAAGTCAGTCATAAAAGTTTTATATAAAGTTTTTACATTTATGCTTGCAAAGCGACCTGTGTAGATTTACCCCAAATCTTTTGTTTTTCATCAGGAATTGATCATTGATTGAAAATTATTAATAAAGGAACATTGTTGTAGAGCCATGATATTTTTTCTTTATAAAACGATGTCATAGGACATGTAGGCATGCTGTTATCAGTCAAGCATAATTTCAATTCTACGAATGAAGGAAATGATGAACATCTACATGTAGGCGGGCATTGATGACAATGATGAATTAATCATGGTAGTTAAATAGGTTGCTGACATCAAGCTGTATCTATAGGCACCAAGCAGCATGCTGTTCATGCATGCCAGTTGTGGTATTATTATATTATTATGTGACCAACTTCCGATATGGAGTGTAAAACCACTTTGCATCAATGAAATTATGTGTACTACAAAATGCAGTGAAAGAAAAGAATGTTGTGGCCAAGACCATCATTATCATCATATAGAGTAGCTATTGACAGGTTTAAGGATTGAGACAGTTCGTTATTATTAATCAGTTTCTTATTCTCTGCATTTTCTGCAACGTGCAGAGGGTGTACAGGTAGACTGTGGGAATGGCCCAGGTCAGTCACAAGTGCTTCATTCATCCTTTGCACTTCTAATGCCCCCTTGGTATGCCAGGAATCTGGGGCATGCCAATATTTACAAGGTTTGACCAATGAGAGGCTTACATATCCCTCCTCAAGGGGTCAGTAGGCGGAGCTTGCAGGGTTTATCTCAGCAGACAAGAGCAAGGGTGGGATGTGCAGAGTGGGCGTGGGCAGCAGCTTAAGATGAGGAGGACGAAGATGAGAAGATAGGAGGCAGTATTCCACCTCCTCACCCTTGTTCTACAGAGAGAACCCCACCCTGGCTGCCACTGTGGTAAAAGCCAATGGGACAGGAAGATACCAGGAGGAAAAGAAAGAGAGAGGTATGTAAACATTGCCGCACATTCCTGGCAGGCTGCCAAGTGCTTTTTATGTTCTACAGGGCTGCTGTATATTTGAATTGCCCCTAACAAGGTCATGTAGCTCTGTCCTGTGGGAAATTTTTGCCAACAGAAGAGTCACTCTGTGTCAGCTGGTAGATTTCCACTACGGTAAGCATGGAATAATTGTAGTTTTTACAGCAGTTCATAGCTGTGTGTACTTTGTAGTAAATAGAAAATAAAAGGGGAGTGGTGCGTGTGAGTATGTGTGTGCATGTTCTTATTTGTGTGAATATGTTAATATATGTCTTAGCTACACACACTATAATTATCTTAAAGCTTTTATTTCATATGATAAAATGTGAATGGGTGGCATGCTCCTCTACTATGAATGAAAGAGTTCCTGAAAGGCCAATCTGTATTTATTTCTTTATTCACATGGGCAGCCCCTCTATGGTTCCCATTCAAAATATTCACAAAAGGTTGTGATGAAGATCATATGTGTTTTACTGTAGCATACACAAGTCAGTACTATTAAAAAACAAGGTATCTGAATATTTCAGTGAGAGCTTTTAGAAAAGAAAGTTAAGGCCAGTGATATCAAGAAGATTAACTTACTATTACTGTTTTTAAGCAAGGATCTAGGGAGAAAATTTAATGTGTAAGAGAAGCAGCTTACACTTCCAGCTTCTGTCTTAAGCTTGATTTGCTCATGGTAATATTAACCCAGCTTAACAGTGAGATGATATAATTTGAGCCTTTCATATTCTTCCTCAGATAAATGGATAAAAACCTTACATAATGTTTATTTGAGAGAGCCAAGCACTCCAAAGTTAATTATGTTCATCTACCAAGTATTGAACCATTCTTGTCAAACGGCCAAATCTTCTGTGATCTTTTGCATAAGGCAAATACATAAATTATATATTATTAGTTAATACAATGATGGACAGGGAAGGAACCCATATTTGCGTCTTTTCTAAGGGCTTCTGTTGATACCACACTGATGGTTTCTCTTAGATGTTTTAGTGACAGTTGTCTAAACTGTTCAGAAGAAAGGGAAAAAGCTTCACATTTATCTCTGGATAATTCAGGCAGGAGAATTTCTTGGCTGTGAACACCAGTGAACAGAGGTGGGATTTTGTGTTAAGGTGGACCAAAGGAATTTTTGGGGGGAAAGGCGTAGGGAAATTGGTTTTTAACAGCTTTGAGAAATTGGTTTTCAAGAGTGCTTTCGTTTTTATCCTTTTGATTGAATATCACAGGTATCTTGAATATATTTTTGAATGAATTAAATATTTGATTTTGTTGGTAACTCTATCAGAAAAAGAACGGTCCTATGTATGAAAGTTTTTTCTTCATGAAACTCCATTTCCTTAAGCACCAGAATTTCACAAGGAGAGGAAGGCCCAAAGGGTGTCAAATAACAGCTAGGGACTAAACTGTTTGCACACAACAGAAGTCTATTGTAGATGGAATGTCAGGCAGCAGGGTCCGGCATTCTCTCTTGGCCAAGCCCATCAAGACCTCGTCCTTAGCTGATTGAAAGATTATCTCAAGAGCAGAGGCCGTAGAGCACCTTGATCCTCACCAGGGGCTGGGCATCCCATTCAGAAGGATCCCTCATCCCCTGAACTCCCCAAAATAAAAGTTTTTAATGATTATTTCATGATTTTCATTTGATTCCTGACTTCTTAACAAATTGATTTAACTTTGAATATTTTCCTCATATTTATCGTTGTTTAATTATTTGAATGCATGGGCTCAGATTGATCTGTGTAAAGCCAGTTTTTTTTTAAATTTTAATGTTCTCTTTCAGTTTATCGCAAATGTTCAATTTTATATTTAAGAGCCAATTTCAAAATGGCATTCCTGGCACACCTGGAAAGGCGCCATTTATTATAAACTGGGTCATTTTTGCATTTCTAAACCCTGTATCATCGTTCGCCATCTCTGTTCTGAAGCTCTGCCCGTTGGAGGAAATCAACGTTGATTTCTCTTACTGGATATCCAGTTTCTCAGAAGCCCAGAATTGATTTCCAGTGAAATATGTAAAGGAAATAGTCTAGTAAAATCTGTTGTCATCATTGATTAACAGTGTCCTACTAAAGACATAAGAGAGCAGTTTTGTCCACTGACAAAACTACAAGAAGCCCAATGTCAATTTTGTATCCGAATTGCTGGTACAGCAATGATGTGAGTGAATAGTGTGTCACCACAAGAAAAAAGTGATTTTGTAAGATGTAAAATCAGTTTCATTTTGTACAGTGTTGGAACATGGAATATAGAATAAAAAGCTTAAAGAAAAGGATTCTTTAATGGATCCTGTATTTTTATCAGATATCTTCCAATTTCACTGTAGGCACATGGCCTTCTAGTCTCTGCATATATGTTTAAAGCATGTTAAGATAATGAAGTAAATACTCCTGCTCAAAAATTGCATTTTTACGCAAAGTGAAAATGCATGGAATGCAATGGTAACCATTCACTCGTTTTGAGCCAAGTGGAGTTAAAGGGGACCATGAAGTGTGTAATTATAGGGCCCTTCTGAGTTTGGAATACCTTAAAATGAGTATAGACTAGTACAGAAGACACCAGGAAATATTTTTTGTTATATCTTTTCATGCCTAACTCCAGCGAATGGTCATCTTAAGATTTCTTAGGTAATCTTTGTATGTACACTATAGTGATGAAATATGGTGAGAAAAGAATTATGTCCAAAAATATTTAAATAAGTTAAACAGTGGTTTAACAGTGGGAGTGCTCTGACAATAATATACCTTTATGTTTTTATTGTTGAGGTAAGATTGAGCAAATGACAATAGAATATGAATAAGTGCTAATGAACTTCAACCATTGTTACCAGGTAAGAGTACTAATCTGCTAATGAACTCTAATTTTCTGATATACTTTTAAGGACCCAAAATAAGAGAGGGAGATGCTTTTTTCATGGTTTAGTCATACGTTTATGTGTGATGATGTGTGGTAGCTTTCATAAATGTAGTGGGAAGCAGGGCTCAGTCAGGGTATGCATGTTTCAGAGGTTTTACTTAGAAAACGTGGCACAGAATCAACCAGTGTACACTAAGACCTATGCGTGTGAAGGTGGTGTGCAAAAATAGAGCACTGCTTCCTACCATTAATGGATCGTTTAATAATGTGACCTATGAATGGTTGCCATCATGTGATTCTTCAAAAATCAGCAGTCATGTTTAATTCCTAATACTGCCCACATAGCCAACTTATCCCTCGTCATTTTCAAGGAGATCCATTAACAGGGTCCTCTTATCCTGAGTACTGGGCATTTGTATATTGATTTTATATTTTTTATGTTGAAGACCATGCTTACACATTTTGATAGATCTTCCTTCAATTTTAGGCCCTGAATTCCTGTACCAGCCCGGTTCCATGTACTGACACCTGCTCTTTCACCCCCTCAACCCCAGTCACACTCGAGGGAACTAGCAGAGGGATCTATGGACTGGTCAGTACTCTCAGTACACGCATTTTTTAATAGATTAATACCAGAATTAAGCTGCATTATTTAAGGTCATTCATTCTGGGAAATCTACAGTTGTAGGTGTGAGTGGGAGTGCTTTTCAACAGAGGATGTGGAGTGCCTTAATAAAACCGTGATATGGTAGGTTGATTGTGTGGGTGGATTTGAACAGAACGATGGAGATTGAAAGATCGACAAGGCCTGAGCTATCATAGTGCCAGCATATGTACAGAGAGAAAGAGTATAACCTGAATAGTGCTGCTTCTTTATATATGACCTGCTGTTATATCTTGCCTGCTGTTGCTCGGAGAAGTGGATTACACTGACAATTTATGGTTGATTTAAACCATATATTGTTTTTATATAAGACGAGGAAGAAATGATAGGACCAGCTGTACAGGATAGAGTTGATACAGTAAGATTTGTACGTGGATATATATTTCTGTAAAATATTATCATAGATTACCATTTTAAAAGTTGTAACTAGAAGTAAAAAGAGTATGATATTAGGTGAGATGCAGACATAATGTTTTAAGTAATGATAGCTTCAGTAATAGTTCCCTTAGGGAGATCTAGAGAAAGTTTGGCCATGCAGTAGCAATAGCAGTGAAGTGTGAGGCATCTATCCATTAGTCTCACTGAAGGGCATGTGTCCAGCCAAGGGTAGAAAGAGGCCATTAGTGATTATTTTATCACTGGTCAGCAAATCTCTCTCATTTGAAAAGGTGGATGTTGTTAATAGTTGGTTCCTATTGTAAGAGCCATTAGCATGCCTGGCATAGCGGGTATGCATGGATTAGGCAGTAAACCTTCTGAAATTCAGCACACTGGGACAGGTGAACTGAAAAGTTAAAAATAAAATGACATGTTGAATGGTTTATATAATTTGAGTGCATAAGGTGCTGGCATAAGTTTATGCTAAGTTCATGGTAAGGGTTATAAGCTGACGTGTACAATGCCAAAGACTGGTACATTATCAATGTGAAAAAAATTAGGCGAAAAAGGGGATTTTCTGTATTGATGTGGCTTGGAAATCAATATGTGTAATTCAAGTAGCCCTATGTACATGGGAACCATGTTAATTGATAAAACAGGCTGACATTGTTCATTTATCTGTACCACTATGGAGTATATGAATTATAGGCCTATTGACTGCAATATATCCTGGAAAATACAGTTATCTTCGGGAGATCAGGCCAAAGATTATCGTATTTCAAATGTGGATATACCTTGATCTTCTCACTTGGTGACTGTGTAATGAAAATTGATGCCGTGTTTATATCTATAACATAGATCAGGCCCTCAATTCACAGGATACCTCTTTCAGGCTTTACTATAGCAGAGTTCCCTCTGTTTCCCATTTTTATGTTATAATTTAGAGTCCTTATCATCTGAGCTCCTGTTGGGATGAAATAAGGGACTCCCTATCCTACTCAGAATTGAGAGCAATTGGTATCCAGAGCCTAGCCGTTAGTTCCCAGTTTCTGGGTAATCTAGCATGAGGCTTATATTGACGCTCTAATTTGTGACTGCTCATCAGTCTGCTGTTGAGGCAATCTTATGTTGGCAAAAGTTAAACAGCAAACATGGCAAAGATTATGTAAATGGAGATTTCCCATTGATTTCTGAGTGGTACCCATGCCAGAGGCTTTGGTTGTACAAAGTGAGAATTTTCTCTGTCAGTGTTTTCATGGGCAGGCTTGCCAAGACTTCATTTCCTCATTGGTCCATGGACATACATGCTTGGTGCACATCAATAGGCATTAATCTGATAAGCATTAGTGGGCCCAAGACTTGACGGACCAACTGGACCGTAGCTGTTACCTCGCCAGCGCAGGCTCCAGTGTGCATATCAGATCAATTGCGAATACACCTTAAATATACCCTGCCAGTATTATAGATGTATTAGTTGCTCTTAATTCCCATCAATGCTATTGAGTGAGATCACTGCAGGGGATAGGAAGAGAGCAAAGAAAACAGTGTATTTTAAAGGAATTCAAAGGAATGTAAGTGATTGTTATTAGTTTATTGTCTAATATAGTATGCAGAGAAATGATAGAAAATTGCAAAATGGTAATCCTGCATAGAGGAATCTATGCATCTTTTCCTTTGCCTTGGTCAATATTACTCTGTTTTACATCTTATGGTCCTAGTACTGTAGCTGTAGCTGTGCATCTATCTAGGCTGAAACACTCATAAGTGCACCGAAGTATGCAAATGGGAGTCATAAGTATGTGAACTGTCTTAAGGCTAGATAGAAAACTGAGCTTAATCTCTGCCTGTTGATTCAGAAGGTGACCTTGTTCCCAGGTTCAAAGAATCCCATTATTATTACAATTTGGTGAGGACAATAGGAAAGAATGTCTCTCTGACCCTTAGGTTACATGAAACAGAACTGTGCGGGGTTTTTAATCTTTTTCATATTTTGTCCAATATTTAGGATTCAAGCATGGAAGTCAAGAAGATGAAAAATTTGCAAAACAAGTGAATAAGATTTGATAGAGAAAGTGGATTCCTAATGATAATTGGTGAGTGGTATTTTCATATGTTGATTATGATAATTTTTTAATGACCTTTGTAATGTATTATTTAAAATTAACAGAAAAATTGTAGCCCTTAGTGGAAGGGATGGCAATGCATTTTTTATGCTTTGGATTTTAATATTTACTTTTTGTTAAATATGTTTATTATAGCTGTTGTGAAAAATGAAATAAATAAAAGATAAATTTGTTGTGCATCCAGTGAGATTTACAAAAGTAATATTAATTTGTTAGAAGTATTTAATAATTAAAGAAATATGAGTACAAACATATATTTAATAACAGGCGTTCCAAACAAAACTTTAAAAAACATATACTTTAGAAATACGAGACATAAAAATTGAATTAATACCTAATGAATGTTTTAATGGAAAGAAAATAGTAATTGGAAAATTCCAGAAAAGGGAAGTGTGGTACCAAAAAAATATATACGTCCATTCTAAGTAATGGTATCCCCTCATATTGAAAACCAGTAAAATTCTCATGATAGCTTTGAGGCATGCTTTCCTCTTATTGGTACATATATGTTTCAGTATCACAACATTGCAAGATCATTTTTGTGTTTGAATAATTTGGCTGCTGTACGAAAAGATCTATCTGAAAGGTTGCCCCATAGCAGGTTAATTCAAGTTTATCCAGGCAAAGTTCACCAATATAATCCCTGAGCACACAAGTCGGAAGTGGTCGTGGCTAAATATAATGGACTTCCAAAGATTTCCTAGAGTAGTGTTAACATGGTACCCACACATTCAGTGTAATCCTGGTAAAAATGGTACAATTTTTTAGGTTACATATGTTGTCTCCTTCATAGGACACCTCCTCGCCTTCCCCACCCACCACACATCTTATCAATAGTACACCAGTCTATAACTACGAAGTACACAGTGTATTGCTCACATTCATCAAGTTACTTTAAGTCAGGAGTGCGGTCACTGTAAAGATTATCCTTAAGTGTGTTTGTTTCCATCACTGTAAAAAAAAAAGACTTTGTGGTTGACCAAATATTGTAGTTATTGTAGCAATTAAAGGTCACTAACATTACGTACTAAAAAACCTGGGTAAGTATTCGCTAAAGATGAGGGGGAGTGTTATTGATGAAGAAATGACAATAAGAGTGTAAAAAAGTAAAACAGTCTGATAGCATATCAAATCACCCACTTGGATTTTTTTCTGTACTGAACATACTTAACAGTTAAAATATAATTTCATTCATACTTATTTAATTTCACTTATACATATTGAAATTATAATGACATTAGGAATGATGTTGAATATTCATGACCTTATCTGAAAGACACTTAACAGTTGATAAATGTTGATGTATGTATGGCTAAATATTGCCCAATTCCACAGAGCAGAAACTCATAGCTTGATGTCAATAGCATTTTTTATTAATTCCACTTCTAGGTGTTGATTTAATCATTACTTTGCTTGCTTTCCTCATCACTAATGGGAAGTTATTTTGGTTTATTTTTTCTCTCCTTCTAACACATGATATTCAGTCTGATAATCATGTTAAGGAAAATTAACTTTCAATTTTGTAGACAAACTTTTTGAAAACGTTACTTCCATCAGTATGTAATATTGATAAGTATTAAGTTGATAAGTAAAGTAATTATTCTTCACACATCTCTCTAAGCCCTTCAGAAACTAAATAAGTTCAGAAATGGTCATGAACTAATATTCTTACATTGGCGCTTGGTCTAACCAGTGATCTCCTGTCAGGAAAGGGTCATCTCTTTATTGCCTAAATTTCCAATGGACAGAAAATTTAAGTCCTCTTTTCATACAGAAATCTATCCTTAATATGTGGTCCTCATTTCACACACGTATCTGTCCCTAATTTGTGGTTAGAAAAGTCCTATTATACACACCTTTGTGGTCACAAAGAAGGTGTAAAACCTTTCAGTATTTGACCACAAACTTTGCCACAAATACTGACTTCATGTATAGAGTGTCTGTCTGTTAACCACTGAGGCTGGTCTGGTTTTACAAAAGAGCTAAAGCCCGAAATGGGGACCAAACTTTTAAACCAAAATTTTGCTCAACTTTAGCTATTTAGATAAATCCATAGCAGCTTATTTGAATAAAGTGAATATTGGTATGAAACCAGAAGTGGATTGAAGCCATCTTCTGGGTCTTCTGGAAGACAGTCAGAATTTTTCCAATTTACATTGATGAGCATCTAATTTTTGTCAGAAGAAGGTCAAAAATTGAGGATGGATCAAAAAAGACAGTAGGGAAGAATGTTAGAAAAAATCTCTGGATCTGCCCCTGGAAACATTAAGCATATATTTCCTATAATAAAAGAAAAACAATATTCCATTTAATTGGGTGACTACTGAACCTTCTTGGGTCAATGCAGGCCCGAATTTTGCTTTAAAATTCTAGACCAGTTTTCAGGCTATAGCTGGTCACAAAAATAGCATGAAAGCCTCAATATCTGCTTATTTACATGACTGTACATAATGCATTTCTCCATTCCTCAGAAATGTTAATTCAGACTATCCATTTAAAACCCATCATCCAATCTCAGTCCTACATGCTTGGCCAGCCTCCTGGAAAAAAAGGAGTCTACTTCCTTTTTCAAAAAGTGGTATATTTATATAATAATTTTCAAGCTATTTTTGCTCAATATTTTTATTTTATTTGCAAATAAGTAAACATGACCTTGGATGTTACATAAGATTATTGATAACTAATCAATATCTATTCCAATGCACCCAGCACTTACTAGAATTTTTGTCAAAACTGTCTCTAGTTGTTACATATACACCGTCTGGGGTAATGCTAGCAATATTTTTTGCTTAGCCAAGACACTATTTTTTCATCACTTCTTTTTTCCAAATGCCTTAAATTTGTCTAAAACAAGTCAAATCAACCCTATTTTGTTAAGTCAATTAAGTTGGTTGTAGCATTTGGCTTAGCTAGCGAGTGTCAGCACTAACTCCCCCCCCCCCTCCATGAAATTTGGTTTTTTGTGTGTGTGTGGGGGGGGGGGGGTCTCAACAGCCTAAGGAAGACGACAGGAGACAAAAAGCTCAAAATAGGAAAATTGTCTTTCTTGATTACTATTATATGAGTGTCAAAAATTTCAAATTTTAAAATTAAACAGTGTCAAAAGTGAGATTTGAAGAGAGAGAGAGAGAGATTATGATGCTTGTAGAAGAAATATTTGGAAAATGTTTGGATGCAGATTTTTGAATGAGTAAACAAGTTGAAATTGGGCATAAATTGAAAAGTGATAAGCATCAATATGTTCAAAAACGTTCTATGAGTATTCCGACCTCCTGTGCTTTTTAAGGTGTACTTTACTCTGCTGCTGTGATGTGTTGGATAAATGTCTGTATTCTTGACCAGTGGCCCTTTTCGTTGTTACCGATACTGTGACACTGAAATGGTGACATGAGCAATGTACCGTGGGACAGAATACCAGTCTGACAACATTTTTGATGATCTAGGGAGATCTAGTTGCCAATTGAAAATGGTTCTCCCAGGTATTTTGAATGAGAAAAATTGCTTCACACTGTGGAAAGAGGAGATAATGCTAGCTTGAATATTCTCTTGTGGATTGACAGAACACAAGTAACAAGCAGGTTTTACCACATTTTTGTGTATAAAGATATACTTTTGCATAAATCTCTGTGGAATATTGAGAAGTAAATATTACATTAATGTTCCAATTTAACTTTCGATTGGCTTTGATTAATTACAATGGTTTTAAGGAATTTGGAAATAGAGCAAAATAACTGTCATTGGAGGGAAATAATTATCAAATGGTTGATTTGAATAATGTCTGATTATGAAAGGTATTTGGATTTGCCATTTTATTCAAATATTCAATTTACATCAAGTATAACAATTCCTGCAAGATAAAGAAAATTTTGAGCAAAACTTTTGACAACAACATAAGATTTAATCAAATATATATATATATTTTTTTTTTGGGTATAGAAAGTCATTTCTATTCACAGTAGTCTGAACATCATAATTCCAACAAATTCACGTAATAAAGTTGAAAGTTATAGAATACCCCCACTAAATAACACAGACTGGAATACAGAAAAGAATAGTAAAGGTCCTTACAGTCAGTATTATATTTATATTTATAGTTTTTCCAGAATAATTTGAAGAAAAGTAATTTGATTTCCATCATTTGAAGCAGATTGTTGCAGATGGTGTGATTATCAGTGATGGTTTGCATAAGAAGGACAATTTCAGCATATTTAAATCTTTAGATTAAATCCTGCAAGAATGACATACAGAAATGATACTAATGCACTTAAAGATATAGACAGAGAAGCTTACTTATGTCCCATAATATGTTTAGGTCAAGTTTTTTTTCTGTTCTTTCTTTTCATTTATACCAATAATGAAAACATACTTCATACAGGAAGCTGCTGTCAAAACTAAACTGCCGTTTCCTCATGTCTTTATGCAAAGAATTTGTATTTGCTTACAAATGTATATATCTTTCAAAAGAAAAATATATGGTTATGACAGAGATATTTTATTATCATTAAATAACTGAAAATGTTAAGAAGTGAATTGTTTTATTTGTACAGTTAAAGTGAGATGGTAATTAGAATTTCAAACACGGTCAAAATAATTGTGCCAGAGAAGCACTGTCCTCCAACAATGTGCAGATAAATTACTGTACAGCATTTTTAACTGAGAAAGGATTTAAATTGGCACTCCCCACGTGAATATTACCTTATTAATACATTATTAAGTTAACCTAGTATTAATGTCTTTACTTAGGAAATTGAAATGGAATTCTCTCATTTATTTTAAATATACCATGCAGTTAAACTAAATGATTTTTGTTTTAATAAGATTAATATCTTGAAATAAACAAGTTTCAATTTTTTTGACAGCTATGTGACCCGATGGAACTGTCTGAGATAATTAGCAGATTTAAAAATACATAGATTTCATAAAATTTTATTATGGTAAAAATTTTGCAGTTAGATACCTTTTTCAGGGTGAATTAGTAGGTATTGATTTCGAAAGAAAATCTATTGTCGATGTTCTGTTTATATTTCCTTCATTTATTTTATTAAACATTTTATTGAAAATAAATTATAGTTAAGTAGAACAGTTATAAAAGGGAATCTTTCCAAGAGTTATGTGGCAGAAATGATTTAGTTTTGGAAATGTGATTGTATTAAAGTGATTTAAATAAAAGAGAAAAAAGCTTATTTTCATTGAGGTCAGGAGAAGCAATAAATGATCACTTTGAAATGAACTGGTATGTCAAATTAGTTTTATCACTGCCCTTCTTCTTTTTTCAAAAAAACAAAAAATAATAAATTAATTAACAAAAATAAAGGAAAAAATAAAGGAAGAGAAACAAAAGGAAAGAGAAAAGTCCAATACAAACTTGAGCAATTCTTTTGTTCTCTTTCAGGGAAAAAATAAAGGAAGAGAAACAAAAGCACAGAGAAAAAATCTAATACATACATGAGCAATTTTTCTGTTCTTTTTCAAGGATGAAAAAGATGATCTTGAGGAACCAGGGGCAGTTTCCTGTTCTTCTCCCCAGCAGAAAAAGGGACCATTTCAAAGGAATGTTGGTATGTGCACTGACCCTTGCCCAGGCTTCCTGTCCATTAAATGACCTCTATACCAAAATGACCTATGGAGGGGGCAGGGCAGGGCTTTGTGGAGAGAAAAAACTTTATAGTTAGCAAAGGTAAACTTGCTGCAGTGTTTCTCCAATTTTGCGATTTTTGGCTAGTCTGCCCAAGACTGATTTACCTGTAGCTGTCAACAGCAAACTTGGCAGGATGACAAACTGAGAGTTAAAACTCTGTGTTGTGTAAAGGTTTTTTATGTTAATTAGGTGTCATTCAATATATATTGTACAGCAAATGCACCCCGCATATCTTCATGTGGCATAGAGCAAAAGAAATGTGCATTTTACGCCCTCGGATACCTGGTTATATGGGNGCGGGTGGCCCACCAAACCCCCCCCCCCCCCCCCCCCCCTTGGAAATTTGTTTTTTTGTGGGGGGGGGGGGGGGGGGGGGGGGGTCTCAACAGCCTAAGGAAGACGACAGGAGACAAAAAGCTCAAAATAGGAAAATTGTCTTTCTTGATTACTATTATATGAGTGTCAAAAATTTTAAATTTTAAAATTAAACAGTGTCAAAAGTGAGATTTGAAGAGAGAGAGAGAGAGAGAGAGAGAGAGAGAGAGAGAGAGATTATGATGCTTGTAGAAGAAATATTTGGAAAATGTTTGGATGCAGATTTTTGAATGAGTAAACAAGTTGAAATTGGGCATAAAGTGAAAAGTGATAAGCATCAATATGTTCAAAAATGTTCTATGAGTATTCCGACCTCCTGTGCTTTTTAAGGTGTACTTTACTCTGCTGCTGTGATGTGTTGGATAAAAGTCTGTATTCTTGACCAGTGGCCCTTTTCGTTGTCACCGATACTGTGTGACACTGAAATGGTGACATGAGCAATGTACCGTGGGACAGAATACCAGTCTGACAACATTTTTGATGATCTAGGGAGATCTAGTTGCCAATTGAAAATGGTTCTCCCAGGTATTTTGAATGAGAAAAATTGCTTCACACTGTGGAAAGGGGAGATAATTCTAGCTTGAATATTATCTTGTGGATTGACTGAACACAAGTAACAAGCAGGTTTTACCACATTTTTTTATATAAAGATATACTTTTGCATAAATCTCTGTGGAATATTGAGAAGTAGATATTACATTTATGTTCCAATTTAACTTTCGATTGGCTTTGATTAATTACAATGGTTTTAAGGAATTTGGAAACAGAGCAAAATAACTGTCATTAGAGGGAAATAATTATCAAATGGTTGATTTGAATAATGTCTGATTATCAAAGGTATTTGGATTTGCCATTTTATTCAAATATTCAATTTACATCAAATTTAACAATTCCTGCAAGATAAAGAAAATTTTGAGCAATACTTTTGACAACAACATAAGATTTAATCAAATATTTTTTTTGGGTATAGAAAGTCAATTCTATTCATAGTAGTCTGAACATCATAATTCCAACAAATTAATGTAATAAAGTTGAAAGTTATAGAATACCCCCACTAAATAACACAGACTGGAATACAGAAAAGAATAGTAAAGGTCCTTACAGTCAGTATTATATTTATATTTATAGTTTTTCCAGAATAATTTGAAGAAAAGTAATTTGATTTCCATCATTTGAAGCAGATTGTTGCAGATGGTGTGATTATCAGTGATGGTTTGCATAAGAAGGACAATTTCAGCATATTTAAATCTTTAGATTAAATCCTGCAAGAATGACATACAGAAATGATACTAATGCACTTAAAGATATAGACAGAGAAGCTTACTTATGTCCCATAATATGTTTAGGTCAAGTTTTTTTTCTGTTCTTTTCATTTATACCAATAATGAAAACATACTTCATACAGGAAGCTGCTGTCAAAACTAAACTGCCGTTTCCTCATGACTTTATGCAAAGAATTTGTATTTGCTTACAAATGTACATATCTTTCAAAAGAAAAATATATGGTAATGACAGAGGTATTTTATTATCATAAAATAACTGAAAATGTTAAGAAGTGAATTGTTTTATTTGTACAGTTAAAGTGAGATGGTAATTAGAATTTCAAACACGGTCAAAATAATTGTGCCAGAGAAGCACTGTCCGCCAACAATGTGCAGATAAATTACTGTACAGCTTTTTTAACTGAGATAGAAATTTAAATTAGCACTCCCCACATGTGAATATTACCTTATTAATACATTACAAAGTTAACCTGGTATTCATGTCTTTACTTAGAAAATTGCAATGGAATTCTCTCATTTATTTAAAATATACCATGCAGTTAAACTAAATGATTATTGTTTTAATAAGATTGATGTCTTGAAATAAACAAGTTTCAAGATTTTTTGACAGCTATGTGACCCGATGGAACTGACTGAGATAATTAGCAGATTTAAAAATACATAGATTTCATAAAATTTTATTATGGTAAAAATTTCGCAGTTAGATACCTTTTTCAGGGTGAATAAGTAGGTATTGATTTTGAAAGAAAATCTATTGTCGATGTTCTGTTTTTATTTCCTTCATTTATTTTATTAAACGTTTTATTGAAAATAAATTAAAGTAAAGTAGAACAGTTATTAAAGGGAATATTTGCAAGAGTTATGTGGCAGAAATGATTTAGTTTTGGAAATGTGATCGTATTAAAGTGATTTAAATAAAAGAGAAAAAAGCTTATTTTCATTGAGGTCAGGAGAAGCAATAAATGATCACTTTGAAATGAACTGGTATGTCAAATTAGTTTTATCACTGCCCTTCTTCTTTTTCAAAAAAAAAAAAAACAAAAAATAATAAATTAATTAACAAAAATAAAGGGAAAAATAAAGGAAGAGAAACAAAAGGAAAGAGAAAAAAATCTAATACATATATGAGCAATTTTTCTGTTCTCTTTCAAGGATGAAAAAGATGATCTTGAGGAACCAGGGGCAGTTTCCTGTTCTTCTCCCCAGCAGAAAAAGGGACCATTTCAAAGGAATGTTGGTATGTGCACTGACCCTTGCCCAGGCTTCCTGTCCATTAAATGACCTCTATACCAAAATGACCTATGGAGGGGGCAGGGCAGGGCTTTGTGGAGAGAAAAAACTTTATAGTTAGCAAAGGTAAACTTGCAGCAGTGTTTCTCCAATTTTGCAATTTTTGGCTAGTCTGCCCAAGACTGATTTACCTGTAGCTGTCAACAGCAAACTTGGCAGGATGACAAACTGAGAGTTAAAACTCTGTGTTGTGTAAAGGTTTTTTATGTTAATTAGGTGTCATTCAATATATATTGTACAGCAAATGCACCCCGCATATCTTCATGTGGCATAGAGCAAAAGAAATGTGCATTTTATGCCCTCGGATACCTGGTTATATGGGTGGGTTTGGGGTTTAAATATAACAGTTTTCATCAATCATTTCTTGTCCATTGAGGTCATTTTCAATACTTCACTGGGCAAAGTATAATACATGGGAACATCTAGGTGTTAAAACAAGTTTTGAGCCGGAAATACCACCATTGAAATTTTGTAGCCTGTGAAGTTAACCCCTGTATTTTCTTGTGCATGATATAGAACAAGTTGAACAGTTCAGAAAAGAAAAATAATGATAAGACCCAGATAATCGGATAAAAGAATACTGTAGAAAAATGCAAAAGATAACCATTCTAAATGTTGTCCTTTTGATATATTTTCCTTTTTTAATAAAATCAATTTTTGTAATGCTTTGTTAAGTGATAAGTTTACGGATAATACAAAAAGAAGGATTATTGAAATGTTGACAGGTCATCTGGATGATATTGATGATACATGTTTTTGTGTAAAAATTAACTGCAAGCACAGAGGGTGTCTGATAAATATTTTATCTGCAAGTATTATATCTCCAAATCCAGAAAAGAAATTATCCTGCTCTATTTGATGCAGCTTCCATTTGAAAATTATGACAAGTAATGTCTTATGAAAGTTTTGTGGTCCTTTTCATGTCATGCTTCTGTCATTGCTTATAGCATCTCTGTTGCTGTAATTATTGGTGATTGTGTTGCAACAGAATTGACAAAAATTAATTTTATGCATTTTCCTCATTAAACTGGTTGTTCTTTTTTAGATTCTTTTGATTATAGTGCTTTTGTCTGTCATTTCTATATTTCTCCATTTGATCGCTTGGCACTTTTTCACCTAGGCAACTTACGTAATACTTTGATTGATGTTTTCAGAAAACTTTCGACACACTTGTAGCATCTCTATGCAGTGGGTCAGGATGTTTTAACAAACATGGTAAGCAAATAAAATACATATATTCTGCATTTTGGTTTATTCCACTAGTTGTAGATGCCATATTGATTGACCGGCTCCAATATCATTAATTGGATATTTAAAACAGAAAACTGAACTGTGTTAATTAGGGGTTACATACACTTTCCAATGATATGCTAACAATTTAACTTCTTGTGTTGAATTTTATGGTGTATTCTGTGAGTTTGCATCCGTGTATTTATGGATGTGTGTGTGTGTGTGTAATATTGTGTGTACGCTTGTAAATATATGTCATATGA